>JBAJNP010006120.1:0-26613 GCA_036877545.1 Yasuhikotakia modesta | reverse complement strand
GTATTTATTTCAATCTGATTCCATGGGAAGAAACATGAAATTTGAAAGTTAATAGGTTTACAGCAACGGTGAGGAGATGAAAGGAAATGATGGGGATTCAAATATTTGGATGTGGCTCCAGTTTTATCTGAGATATTTTGGCACCGTTACAATAATTTAGCTGTTGTTCAGCTTCTTGAAAACTTGTGACAAACACTGGAGGTCGTTGTGTCACTTATAGCCTCATAACATCCAGGCTCTGAAAGTACATTAAACAATTATAAACACTTTTTGCCTCAGGAATGTGAGAAATATTTGAAATATGTGTCACCAAATATGGGAATACAAAGAGGATAAATGACTAGAAAAACTTCCTAGCTAATAATTTTGGGTTGTAAGAACGTTTCCCTACTGTTTCTGTTAAAAAAACAAAAACATTAAAAGTGGTATTTTGTATCTAATGTGAAACAACAGGCCCACCACAACACTAAGAACTGCTGATAAACACAAATGTCTCTTTCAGTATTTGTCATTTACGTTCACAGGTTTATTGTCTTTGATTTGCTCACAGTACTTAACTGAGTCATATCAAAAAAGTGGCCAGGCTTTCATTCTTGTGATTTAAGGGAATGCAAACATGGCCAGTTACTATTTTAACAGTAACATTTTATTAACCAGCCAGCTTCACTCATATTTACTCATATGGTGAGTGAATTTTGGACCCTGTTTGTAGGCCTTCATATCTGTCTATCAACAGCTATTAAACTTGGTCTGCATTCATAACAGTTTAACAGCTTAGCACCAGAATCCGTTCGTACCTCTACATAAGCGATGCGACTGAATTAGCAATCAACCCTTAACATTAGCGTGTGCATGTCATTTACATGTCATTAACATGTCTGTGTTCTCGTATAATCTGCATATGTAGCTGGAGCGTTTATGCGCCTCAGTTCATGCTCATATCTAATGTGTGTGACTGCTTGGGTTTTGTGGTTGACTCTGGGCCTGTTATCTTTTCCTTGAGTCTTGCTTGGTTTACTCGGGGACAAGACAGTGATGTCAGATAGTCTGTCTTAAACAACAAGATTGCACTTCAGATATTGTGAACATCTTAGCAAAACATCAGCACTTTTTGTATGGAAATTATAGCAAACTTCTTAACCCCTTATGTCTAGCCCTTATGTCTAGTCTAGGGAAATTGATGCAGCCCTCAATTGAAAAAAAACAATTGCTTACTTAACTAAACGTTCAAATACAGAACATAAGTAGCAGAGCTTTAAATATTTACAAGAAATCAGCAAATAATATATAAATAGAATAAAAAAAATGACATTTCAACGATCTCACACAGTTAGTTAATGAAGCTAGTTGATCAGCATTGCTTAACATGCTGGTAAAACCTGGTAAACCCTAGTCAGCACAACAGCAACCCATATACTAGCTGGAGACTAACTTACATAGTTTATGTAAGTTTTGTTTTTTGTTTACAGTCAGATTGACTTTTACAGTTTTTGTTTGCTAATACCATTGAGTCCATAATCAACAGCAGCTGCCTGAAGCCACAAAGGTTGGGGGCTTGCCAGGGGGTCTCGTGTGTGTAACATTTCTGCTCTTGCTAGCGTGTGAAACTAGAGAGTGAGAAAGATCTTGTTGAGGGATTATTATTGTGTTCTTTTAAGGCACAACAGGCTAAAGAACTTTGTGATGTTTTTCCCTTAAACATTAAATGGCAACTAAAAGCACTTTCTAAACATCTGTTTGCTGTTATGTACCGCACAATGCAGTCCTGATCCATGGGGTTATATCAAAGTTTTCAAATAAACCACAAGTATGTAGCTAATAAGAACTCTAAAATAATCATAAAATAAGTTAAATAATCACATATAGACTAAAGACTTTCTGACATAATTTGAATATTTTGAAGTGTATTATGAAAAATACTTTGTTCTCTTGCATATCCCTGCTATATTTCAGCTGAATATTAATTATAATTGCTAACTATTGCATAAAGGTTAGTTTTGACTAAACTTCTATGATATTGTGCTTTAATATGTAACATGTCTGTGTCATGTTTTTTTGTCATGTATATTGTAAAATATAGATATTTTGCCCTATATTTTCAAAGAAATTGCCTCAACATTCAAAGAAAGGAAACGCATTGTGTTGACCATCTTTTTTTTAGAACCCGTGTTCCAGTGATAGTGAAAGAGACTCAGGCGAAAGGTACGTAACATACCCATCTGCACCCCCTCACACAGGTAATTCCCCTCTCACAGAATCATTTACTCAGATGTTTATCCGTCTACTGCTTGATGCAAATTTAGTTTCTTTTTCCTGGCTGACTGATGACAGACTCTGTTGACTCTCATTTTTCATTTCTTTGTAATACATGTCACTGGTCCTGCCTCACAGCTGTAAACTGTCTTGTTTCTGTTCCTGAGAATTGCATGCAGACATATCACCTAATATTTTTTACTGTGATAAACTGAATTATGAAGTGCTGTGAAGAAGAAAGTTACGACTGATGATAAAAACTAAAACTCTTACAAACAAAAAAAAAAAATACCCAAACACAAATCTTTCCAAATTGAAAATGGTGGTTTGGAAATAGAGTCCTAATTTATTTTTTTTATCTGTGCCGTAAAGTGGGGCACAAAGTCCTTATTTAGTAAACAGAAACGTTAATATCATCTTATTTATGCTTGTTTTAGTCAAGCATGTCATCTTCCAACAGCCTGCGGCTTTTACATGATCTGGTCTCGGCTGTTTTTGAATGTTTCTGTTGGATTTGTCTGTCACATATTAAAGTGGCAGTTTTTGGCAAAGAATATTTGTAAGACAAACAGACTGAGCGACTGACTGTTTATCTGAAGTCCAGACATCAAGGCCTCAGGACTAGTTTACTTATACGCACACACTCTGTTTTTCATTCCAATCATCTGAAATTTACGGCTAATGGGATGTGTGTCTGTCAGAGGTCTGCCCTACTTATTCGCAAGTTAAACGAATGGATAAATCTAATTCTTCGCCTCCCACACATATGAGCACTTTTCATGAGGAAAAACCTAATAAAGCTCTCGTTGTATTTGTCCTCTGGCTGTGTGAGTTAGTGTGTGTGTTGTCTGTTAGTCTCGGAGTCAAAAATCCTCTCTTTAATATCTCAGTTGTTTCTCCTAACTGTAACTCATAACAACTGAGATCAGATGGAAAGAAACTTAAGACCCCAGAAATGTTTCAGCAGGTACTCAGAACAACTTAGAAGTCAAAATAAAGATTTCAATATGAGCTCATGTGTTTCTTGTCAAATTACAGATGCATGAATCTGTCCTATGCTGTCCTATGTCGCTCTAGACTCCAAATGTATCTAAACAATTTTCTCATTTATGTCTTGTGCTTTTTTTTAAAAAAAATTTCAGAGAAACATCTGAGATGAATATGAAACATAACAGAGACCTCAAAATATTCTTGTATATATAATGTGCCTTGCCTGAGTGAGAGACTAAAATAGACTGAATAATAGACTGAGTATAGAAATACCAGCCCTAGATAATAATCATCTTTTAATAAAAGATCTGACTGTTTTAAAATCATATTTCACAGAAACGTGCAGAAATTGCTCGCCCTGCTTTCAGTAAGTAATACATTAGGATGTTACATGAATAGGTTGGTTCAGCTGGGCTGAAGGCGCTCATTGTTGAAACAGCACATTAACTCTAAATTATTTGATTTGACCCACCGCTGCTTTACATTGGATTAAGCTTCTCTGTAAATGAGCCAAAGCTTTGGTCTAAACACAGATTTAACAGTGAGGCAGTTATAACAAACATTGGGGTGTGTTAGTGTAAGCTTACCACACACTAATTCAAGACTGTGTGTGTGTGTGTGTGTGTGTGTGTGAGAGAGAGAGTTCTCATTCGTTCATCACAGTGTTTTAAGCTAAGTCAAACTAAGCTAATAAATCCTTGAGCTTTTCTCAATAAGGTACGTGATGCTAATGGTGACGCTAATGGATGCTAATTTCGGTGGACTGCCAGCTTGTATATCCGTCAGACCAACTATTTATTACATTTTTAACATTTAGGTTTAGTGATCTGTACATATCCAAACCATAATCACAACTGTGATTCTTGCATTACTAATAAAATCACCTGCTATGGCAAAATTGAGACGAAATGTTATTGTTGATTATCACAGAACAATTTCCAGCCACAAGCTTTTGAACTGTTGTTTTCTTTCCTCAAGAATGAGATCACACTTCAAACACTTTTTCTTGTGGGGTCTGAAGGTTGGATGGAAAAAGTGTGTGGAAACTTCTCTCCAAGACAAACGTGTGAGATGGGTGTGGGCACTTTTTGAACACACAAACGTAGAAGCCCCCTTTTTCCTACATAAAGGTCAGAGGTCAAAGGGTACATATGTGAATTTCGGTCTGTCATTTTTGGACAGCTGAACCCCCTTCAAAGTATAGACTTTAGAAGCGAGAACATGTGTGTGGTATGGAATACCTCGCGGTACCCCATCGCTCTGATCTTGGCAGCAAAGACCCCTCAGGGAAAACAGTGGGGTTAGGTTAAAGGTAAACTTAAAGGTTAGTGAAGTTGAAACCATCTAACTGATTGCGGAATGCGGTAAAATAAACCTTGTGTTGTGATATTGCGAGTAATAGTGTGTAGATTCTGGTCTGAATCTGATGGATGTGTTTGTGGCTGCTAGTCTTGTAACGCTAATGGACTGATCACCCAAAAAAGTGGAATATAATTCAAACACATCTATGTGTGTTTTTTTTAAAGGAACATTTACTTAAATTATTAGTTATGAATACACTTGAATGTAGTATAGGTCTGTTTCCATGTCTTGCATGTGCCCAGTGATGAGTTAATCCTGCCCGCTAAACTTGAATTCATTTTCCTGTTTTTTCTTCCTTTATCTTTCACAGTCCCATGGCAATTCCTTCCTTCAGTCTGAGGTAGAAACAACAAACGAGCCGTCTGAGAAAAAAACATGGCATTGTGTTATGTCTGTTCTGTTGTGTATTGTCACAGTAACTGCATCTGATGATATTGGTGTCTGATGCACTTGCAGTTTGGTTTTCCAGGTAAAAAAATATTTGATGCTTCTTCTCTGACAGCAGTTAACACCATTCAACAACTATCACTAATATGACAAAAAATTTGATTTGTTTTGGAAAAATATTTTACTTTAAAACTGCATTCAGCAAAATATTGKATTATGAAATATTTTTATTCTAAAATATTTTATTCTGAAAGTTAACTTGCACTTAACTAAGTAAATATATTTGTAAGATGTACTGAAAATATATTTTTTGTTTAAAAGAAGAACACTAACAAACTAAGAACACTTGAGTCAACTTTTTGGAAGGTGCAACATTTACTTAATAACTCCCAATGTTGTGCAGATAATATTAACAGTATTAACCCTCCTTTCACAGGTGTTAATGTCAAAACCTGTTTAAAAAATGTGCATATGAATACTACATTTTTACATTAGTTCAATGTTTTATTTGAGTTTCAGAACAGCTATTGAGTTTAATAGTCGAATGTTTCTAAGACAAAAAGTTGCTTTGACATTTTGTTGATAATCCTGGTTAATTCCCGTTTTTAAAAGCTTCACATTCCCGTGTTGGAATGTTCCAGGGTGTGTGCCAACAGAACACATAGCATCCAGTGCCATCCTCGCTTTCCCAGACAATACAGCTTTCAGCAGTCTTTAGACCTTCACTTCATTACCATGACCTGCCAATGCACCCAATAGCTTTAGCTCAAAGATCTCTGCTAGCATTCGTACTCATCTCAATGGTTGTTGCTGGTGCAGGAACCCTTGGAGGTTCAGTTCAGTTATGGCTGGTAGAAGCTGAGAAACATTGAAATACTCAAATGATGGCAGCATTTAAATAAATCTAAGTAACTAAGTACCAAAAATGACCTTTATGCAGAAACAAACGGGTCATGCTAATTCACCAAACCCTGAGCCATTGGTTCAAAGGTCAATAACTGAGGAGGAGATGCTAACAGGAAGGTGGGGTGAGTGATTTTGGTCATGAAAACACAAAATTAGGAGTTCAATACAAAACCAAATGATGTGTAAATATGGGTTGACTATTGACTACTGGTTTATCTGCACATGAAAACCCTGTTAGTGTGAAGTATAAATATTGGGGGAAATGCAGTGCATTAAAAGTGTAATTTAATTAGATAAAGCGCTTTACTGTGGCCATGGTATTTTTTAAGGCATTACCTTTCAAATTCTTACAGTCACAATGCATTCTGGGATTCACCCCGGAGATACGTGTTTTTGCTACCTTGGATTTAGACAAAAAAGATATTTCATTTAAACAGTCACAGCATAAATGATAGCTATTATGCTTTTAAGCTGTAAACGTCTTTTTTTTCCTTTAAGTTAAACTTCTTTTAAGCTGTGAAGCCCCTCAGATTTGAACTTCCTGATATAATATTGTGTGGAGCTGAAACCAAGTTAACTCATCAAAGCTTTTCCAGCGTTCCCTGTGAGAAATGATCGTCTTAAGATTGCCTCAGGCAAGAGGTCAGAGGTCATCTGCAGAAGAGCAGATAAAATCATTTTGCCTCACTACCAAGACAGATTTATGAGCGCTCATTGATCAGAGCCAACAAGATGCTAAGGGCTTTGGTCAAACAGCGGTCATGTTACTCTCTCCTTTGTTTAGATTCTTCAAAGTTTGGCCCGGGACTCTGAGGGGTCATTCTTGCTGTTTGACAAAAATAGTTTGTCGTTATTTCTTTCTTTAATTCTTTTTTAAACTCAGATTTAGCCTGGCCTACGCTCTGCTTCTCTGCTTGTTGTTTTAAATGGCTTCATTGATTTCCAACACAGACGGCACACAGGCGTGCATGAGTGAAGAATTTCATCAGTGCAAACGTTGCCCTCCACACACACTTTTCACATAAACCGTACTGCTGATCACATGATGAAACATGAAAAGCAGTGCATACCCAAAGCTTCAGATGAAATAGGACATTTTTAAACAACCACCTGCAAATATTTAGTATAGAGGGATGAATTTGTTTACATGCATATTGTCTTTCACTGTGTGTGTGTGTTGTGGGGGGCTAACCTGATTGTTGCAGATGTAAGCAGTTTGCCATGATGTCACCTTCCAGCCTAGCAGAATTAATAATGTGTGAAATACTGCTTAGAGTTCTGTGAGTGAGTGAGTTGGTGGTGTGAGTGTCTGTCTGTTTGTACACGTGTGGGTTGCCCTTCTCTTGGCCTGTTTTCTGTCTCGCATGCCACACACCTCACTGAGAGGAGTGTGATGTGCTTTAAATAGTTTTGCTGAACAGTGTGTGTGCAATGGTCTGTGTGTGTCTGTCCCACTTTAACCCCTGGACAGATCCCGGAATATGGTCATGTGAAGACCTCTTGCCCTTTTTCCCATCTGAGCAATGTGCATCGCGACGTTCCCTGCCAAACTGACAGGATTTAGGCATGACAGATTCACAGCAGGATTTGATAGAAAAATAATAAAAGGGAGAAGACAGAAGACAAGTTGGCATTATGTAGGAGAGATAACAAGGGCTAAACAGGTTGCAGGTGAAGGAAATAAGGTCAAACAGAGAGATGGGTCAAATACCACAACAGCAGCAGAGCACATGCCAAACTGTCACAACAAGACCCATGTGCTCCACAACAACAAAGCACACAGATAACAAACACAACACAACACAACAAAAGCCTCGGCCAACCAGACTGAAGTCAAGAAATGCTGTATATATTTGTGTTTTATATGAGCTTGTTTATTAGGGTCTAATTTAAGTGTCAGTGTTACAGAAAGCAGAACAATTAAGAACTACCTCAGACCCCAATACATAACCCAAAACACACACACACACACTCCATGCACAAGTAAACACACTGTTTCATTCTAATGTAGTATTTATTTATTATATCCAGAATTATTATATCCATTATATATCCAGAAATATGGCTCTGTGTGTGTGTGTGTCTGTCTGTCTGACCATCTGTCTGTCTGCGTGTATGTGTGTGTGTGTGTGTGTGACAGCCCACAGTGAAATGTGAGATGGAGATGTTGTTTTCTATTTCAAGGTTGTAATCTCAGCCAGTCAACACAGTTTGTGTGAGTGTGTGTTTTGGGTCCTGCTTGCTTAGAGGGTTCATCTTTGTATTTTATTTTCCATGTTTGGTAATTATTGCATTTTAAATGTTTTAGTCATTGTGCAAAAGAAACTGTAGACGGCTAAACTTAACATTGTCCTTAAGACACAGGACCCAGGACGACTTTATCAGTTCACTGAAAAACAGTACCAACAGTAAACAATATTAACTAATTAATACTCTGGAGCAAAAGTTTTATAATAGTTAATGAGATTTATTATCTATTATAATGTTTTCCCCTCTTCTGTTTTCTTGTACCGTCTGTTTATTCTCGCACCTGGGTATACAGTTAGGTAAAACACAAAAAATAAGACACAGTCTAATAGAAGATATAGTTTAATGAAACAATAATAATAAATTCTATGCTTATCTAGTCACTGGTATGAGATTTTTGCCTGTCATCACCCACCCTGTGTCTGTAGCGTGTTCTACTAATAGAGTTTGTTTGTGTGCTTGGGTCCAAACCCCAATATGACCACAGGTGCCGAGCATCAGATCAGTTAGTTAAAGTTACAGATTACCATTTCAGACACACACACACACACACACATTACAAATGTAGATGGAGTCAGACAGATTCTGTTGCTCTGTCACCTGAAGGTTACCTCATAATTACAATCTCTTAATATCCTGCATATAAAGAAAAACAACAGAGGAACACACACATACACACACACACACACACACACACACAAACCACTAAGATCTCTAGGGATGGAAAAATGTGTATAGCATATAATAATATAATATAATGTATAAATGAATGGCTTCAACCAGCAGGGGCACGAGACCATGGTAAGCGGCAAAATCCTGCTTAGCATGTATATGCTACCTTAGTGTTCATCCTAACATTAGGTTTTCTACTAAGTTACGTATTAAATGGTATTTAGGTCCGACCTTTGAACTTTAACACCTAAGGCCCGTGTCTGCTGCTGCTGTGGTTGTTCTGTAAGAGGTTGTGAGGTCTTCCCAGTCAGACCCGTCAACGTTCTCAAATTATTCTCCCACAGCCGCTGGGTGGTCGAGCGCTTCTCTGTTGTGGCTTCCTACACGTATCAGGACCGTTTGTCTTTTGTGTTTCCCCCTCTGCACGGCTCTGTTATTGTTTGCCCCCATTTGTGGCTTTATGTCTGATAACCGAGATGAGTCTGAGACATCCTCGAAGGTTTGGGGTTTATTGACCTTTTATTTCTACCTGACGGGAACTTGCTGAGGAACAGCATTTACCAAAATTTTTACCACACACACAGCATCCATCCAACTAGGCAGTTACTATAAATGTTGTATTGCTTAAACACCAGGATAACAAAACCACACATAACCGCCGAATGAAACTTGTTGAATATCACACCAATATTTAACAAACCAAACAAAGAAACAATCGTTACGACTCCTATCGCTCTCAAACCAAATGTTTCACTGTTGAATTTGGCCAGGTTCAGTTCTAAGTCTATGTGAGGAGGCAGTTCAAGCACTTGAGCATCGAAATGTTTATTTTTTGTTAATCTCTCTCATTTGATATCTTATGATTTCGGTTGTGTTTAAAAAATCCTGTGTGCATTAACAGTTGTTAAACAATGTCCCTGTGCTGTGAACCAACACATGAATAATTATTGTGAAAAGATGTCACTTTTGTGAAGTGTGCATGTTTAGAACGATCAGTCTGTGGTTTTCAGACGTTCCTCACAACAGAACAGAGCGAAAAGGTGATGCATGGGAGACCACAGATCTGTGTGTCTGGATGCGTTAGTGTGTACAGGGTGCAGCGGGAAAACCTCTATCTTCTATATCACTAACCCACAATGGGTTCTTCTATGTGTGACATTTATAAATTCTTTTCTCTTTCGTTTTTGGTCTCATCTGTGGTTTCTGCAGTAACCGGGTCTAATTGTTTCTCACCAAACAATTAGCAGCTCAAACCCACGAGTCGCTTCAGGAAACATATTTCTGCATATTTGTAATTTTCAGTGTGGCATTTGTTCAAAAAGTGTTTATGATGTTGTGTTATGTTTTAATCATTTGCTTATGTTATGGTGCTTGCAACACCAAGCTGGGGCTCAGGGTCCAGACTGCTAAAATGTTAGTAGCTTTGCCAAATGTATATTATAATTCACAATGCAAGATTGATATATACATTAAGTTGCATTAATTTGTATAAAAATGCATTTACTTGATAAGACTTACATGTAATATAAATATGCAGAATTATATAATATTACTGGTTGACAAGATAAGGCTAGGGCTAATGAATTAAACAAAAAAATACAATTATACTGAAAGGGTGATTATATGCAGATAAATAGGTGGTACTTGAAATCAGTAATTTAAAACTAAAATAATAATAGAATTATACCCTCTGTCAGAACAGAAATGTGATTTTACAAAATAGTGTTAAATCTCATTAAAACTCAACACTGCTCAAAACACTTTAATCCATTTTGCAGATGTAAACGTGTGTGTGTGTGTGTGTATGTGTGTGTGTGTGTGTGTGTGTGTGTGTGAGTGTGTGAAATCTCATAGGAGAATGTAACATTTACCCATAATACCTTTGGATACTCCACACCTCCACAGTTTGTTTTGAATATATCAGGGGTCCACTTTCTCACTTCCGGTTCGGAAAAGCTAATCCCACTCTTCTCTCAGAACAACCCTTCCTTTCTTAGCAAAACACCCTCGTCAGGCACCTTGGAAATCCACCCATTTTCCCATTAAGGCCTGTGATGGAAAAGCTGTTGATTTTCCTGATTGGATTTATCCCTGTGAAACTGATCCCGGACCATGTGGCTCACAGAGGGAAAACTCTGAATGAAAAAGGAAATAGATGAATGGGAGGGGGGTGAGGGGGTGCAGGAGGGCAAGTGGAAACCCAAAATAAAACCTGTTTTATTCTCAGCAGCATATTTTTAATGTTCTCTGTCAGTATCGGCTGCAGAACTGGACCTTTGCTGTGCAGTTGAAAGGAACCGGAGACTCAGCCGGATCCAATTGGGTTTCTCTACAGTAGTTTTATATCAAAGCATTTTTGTTGTTAATCTTCCCGTTCCGCTTGAGGATATGAATTATGTTATTCATTTTTTTCCTGCATATTTTTTGCAAATTATATTTTCTCCTTTACAAAGTTTTCAGTAACAACCCTGTTAAAAGATCTGCTTATTATGGCTTATTGCTAGTGTATGTTAAATACCATTATTTTAATGGTTTCCACATCTGGATTCTTAATTATCTAAACCAGAAAGATTAGTGGGTTGACTTTACTGACTGACCGAAATATTTTGCATATAAACATCGTGCCTTTGCTGGTCAACCCATCAAACTAACCAAAACCAAACCACCATGGACCACCATGCTAGTTAATGGCATGAGAGTAAACTGTTTGTTTCAGAAGGAATGACTATAATGAGGTTTTAATGCTGGTCTTACACCAGGAACCGCTAACATACTAGGTCAGTGGTGGTATAACGTTCATACCAAAGATTCAGTGACACAAAACTAGTTACCACTCCTGTTATAATCAACAAAGCTGTCTAATCTGTATCAGTGCCATATGTGTTTATTTGCATTCATTTACATAAATCGCTGTAAGAATTATATGCTATGCAGTAGTTTTCAGTACATTTACATTGTGGTATAAGTCAGTAATGCAGCTCACTAGATTTTGGCATTATTGTCTAGGCAACAATTTTTTGTGGAGTCATTTGGTACTCAAAGCTTAGATCAAAGCTTTTATCCACCGCAGTACTCATGCATTTGGACCAGCGCACTCTAAATCTCGCATCTATCAGCATGTCTTTCAGATTATAGAGCTGACGCTCGTGTTTTTCTACCCACAGCGCCGTGACACCACAAAAGCAGCACATCTGCACATTAGATCTGAAAGAAACACATAACAGATGAGATTTCACATGTTCCTCTGCGTTCCTGTGGGGGTTATGCCTGAGTGTGTCTGACTGTTTGGACGGACGGCTGTAATCTCCAGCGAAAATATTTGGTCAGGCGAGGCCAGTCAAAACAAAAGCTATGTTTCTGATCTGACATGGTTGCAAACCAACTAGTACATTTGAGAATATATTAAAAGGCATGTCAGCAGAATTATCTCCAGTTCATGCTATGGTCTGGTTGTTGTTTTTTTAACCTGTACACAGGCATAACATTGAACAATGTGTTTGCTTAGCAACCATAAACCACATGCACAAAACCAAACACTCTATTTCTCATTTATTGCTTATATAACACTATACCGATCTTCTCAGAACAGGTTTGCTGTTTTAAAAGGTACAGCGCTCTCTTAAGCTGTCTTTGGTAGGTAAATCACGGGTTTAAGTGGCACGTTAAAAACTTTAAAATGCAACCACATGTTCATCTGAGAAGGAGGAGTGGAGCGGAGGAGTGGGGTGGATTAGTTCATTATTCTCACAGATGTCTCAGAATTGTGATAAGCACAGGAAATGGAAACACAGATATCAGGCTCTGATCTACAGTAAAGCTCTCCAATATTAAGAACTTGCCAAAATTACACCCTTAGTTAATGTCACACAACGCCTGTGTGATCCACAATGAATCTACAACCTGGTAAAGGACACCACACTTAAAGTGAAGTTTGTTCCTGTAACTCAACTGTATGTTTACATTTATTCATTTGGCAGACGCTTTTATCCAAAGCAACTTACAGTGAATTCAACATATACATTTTATCAGTACTTGTGTTCCCTGGGATTGAACCCACAACCTTTGCGCTGTTAACGCAAGGCTCTACCAGTTGAGCTACACAGGTATATTCCTGTAGCTGCACTGTATGTTCCTGTAGCTCAGCTGTATGTTCCTGCAGCTCAACTGGTAGCGCACTGCATACTCATTTTGGAAAAATGAAATGTTAGCATGTGTACTTACACTCCTAATGTGAAATGCACAGCAGACTAACTTATACTTGATGAGGGTTTTTCGGTTATCATGTTGGTTTATTTCAGTTACTCCAGTTTCCCCCACAGCCCAAAGACATGCAGATTGGTGAATTAGAGTTAATGTGTGTGAATGTTTAAGCCCTGTGATGGACTGGCCATCTACATGGTGTTTCATGTCTATGACATCATGCTAGCATCATGCAAATCCTACCATCTAATGAAATATATTCACATTTTTGATTTTAAATGGAGATACTATAGTGTGTGTGTGTGTGTGTGTGTGTGTGTGTGTGTGCGTGTGCGTTTGCTTGAGTACTTCAGACATGCCTACACCATCTCAGCTTGGTCTGTCCACACTGAACCAACTTATTAACAGCAGACATATTGTCGTCTTAGGACAGTTTCTTTCACCCCTCAGCACCTAGACACACTGTCTGAGAGACATAAAGATATGCTTTACCATACAAGCGCGCACCAAATGACCGAGAAATGTGACCCTGTCAGTGTTTGATTAGGATATGCTGTCCAAAGTCCCTCCCCTCAGATCTTCTGTCTGAGTGTCTCTGTTTTTGTTGAATGCTGCGCTTGAGATTCTTAGAGACAATATGGTACTTTCATCCACGCTCACAAAGGCTGGTTATACTCTTCCTAACAAACCTCAACGCTGTTCCAACAAGCATTTACTGCCCCCCTCCCCTGACCCCCTGCAGAGGTCACTTCATAGCATCTAAGCACATGGGGTTCAGAAAGGTTAGAAAATACACTGGAACGCAGGAGTCTGTGCAATAAAACATCTTTGGTAAAACGTGCACAAGGCCAAACTTGAAAAGCTGTAAATGTACATCTATTAATGGCCGGCTTCCAAAAAGAAAAACAATCACTGGTATCTGGTAATCGCTTTCTGCCTAACTAAACCTAAAAATGCCAAATTGTAAACAAAAAGATTCATGCATTTGTCTCAACAAGCTGAGAACAACTCGAACCCTCAGATGGTTTGAAACGTTATATTTCTATACTATACAGGATTATACTATACAGGAGTATTATACCATACAGAAGCTGTATATTATACTATACAGGAGTGTATTATACTATACAGGAGCTATACAGTGCTGCTGTATAGCTCAGATGGTAGAGCATTGCGTTAGCAGCGCAAAGGTTGCAGGTTAGATTCCCAGGGAGCACATGTACTGATAAAAATGTATAACTTGAATGTACTGTAAGTCGCTTTGGATAAAAGCATCTGGCAAATGCATAAATGTAAATGTTCTGTGGTACTAAAGAGTTAAATTCTTCGAAAACAGAACAGAGAATAATAATGGGAGAATCTGAATAAAAGTTAAACAAACAGACTTTAATGATGTTCAGCATTGCCAAATAACAGATAACCGCCTCGTGTTCTGACAGATCACGGCGCTCTGAGACTGGAGAGTCTGGTTTTGTCCTTTTGAAAGCATATTTTATTATGCAACTGTTCATCTTGTGCTTAAGATCAATTTTTGATCAATCTTCACCGCCCTAATTTTAAATATGTAAAAATATCTTTCTTTGTCTTCAGACTATCTGACAGGGTGAACGCCCAGTTGTGAGAGAGTAAATGCTGAACAGGGTATTGTTTGATCTTGAGCCTGGGTGTGGACACAAGCGTTCAACGTGCGAACACAAGGTCTCCGCCGGTCTTGTCTTTCATTATTCTTTCAATTAAAACTAAAACGTTTTTTGCTAATATTCTGTCTCTATCACTGAACGAAATACTCCGCCTCACCGCAAAGTTCTGGATTTAATAGGGTTGGTGAGTCACAAACATGGAGGCTGTAAATGTGGGAGAACAGTTTTACACAACCCTGACATTTTCCCCATCAAATTTTTAAACACTACTTGTGGTCACCCTTGAATACTTCCAATAACTGGTGATAAATTTCCACAAATTTGGGTCAGGACAAGTTGACAACCATAATTCATAATCTTTGCCTTATTTGCATTTGATAATGTGTGTGTTGGAAAGATAACGTGCTGTAAGTAAATCAAGCAGCGTGGGGGTAAAATGCTAACAGAAGATAAAATAAAAACTGTACCGGTCGTGACTTTTTCCCAGTGGAGGCTTTTCTCTGGGGGAGTTTTGCATGTGCGAATCAGCCTCATTGTATCTGAGGTATTTTTGAAGGGCTTAAGGGCAAAAGCCGCCACAGACATTCCAGGGAAATTATTGGAGCCCTAAACCCTTTATTTTCTCCATAAACTGGCCTGATTGACCTCAAAACAGCAGTAATTATTAAAACATAAAAGAGGGGAAAACCTGACTGAGTCAGTGTTGACTAAAAGTCGCAAAACTACCAATTTCACTACATTGTTGGGTCGTGACATTAGCTGTTGTCATAAGTGTAGTTTGTCTAGTAACAATGAACTTTGTCCAGTCATTAGAAGTGAAATTAATTAAACAGCTTCATCAATGCAGTAATTAAATGTCTGTCCTGTCCTGTCTTACATAGTATTGATAAGTCTTCATCATTTTAGCAAAACTTACAGTTGTGAGTGATCTGTTATGTACTTGCTCAAAAACTGATTATTGTCCATTTTTAAATAAAAAACTATGGTTAAAACATAAGCGAAAGACCCAACACTGCAGTGAATGGAGCGCTGAGGAAGATGTGATGAAGAAAAACAAGGTTAAGAAGCAGTGAAATGATATGAATTCATATTCATTTGGCAGACGCTTGTATCCAAAGCAACTTACAGTGAATTCAAGGTATACATTTTTTTTAATCAACACTTGTCTTCCCTGGGATTGAACCCACAATCTTTGTGCTGCTAACACAATGCTCTACCAGTTGAGCTACAGGAAGGCTTGATAGTTGGCAAAAGTTTTGGAGAGCAATATGTGCAAAAGACAATCATTTTTTCTTTTAAAAACCAGTTTTCTGAAACAGAATGAGGTTTGGGTTTTCAGGCCTTACAAATACATTCTATGCACAAAACTCAAACTGTTCTTTGATCGATTATTACTGCCTTTTAATATCACAGTTCTTAAGAATTCTTAAGCTGGACAGATTTAAATGGACCTAAATGAAAAGTCTTCATAAATGCAGGTTTTAGCTTAACTGTAATACTCATAATGAATCCCTATAAACGCTAATCATGTAATCTGGCACAATTTACACACACTAAAGGGTGTTAAATGTGCCTTACATGAGCAGATTCTGACCTGAGAACTGGAGGAAGTGTGTTTGGTTTAGCTCTGCCTCAGTCACACTCATCCACTGCCTTTAATGAATCTGTTCAAGCTGTTTATTTGATCAGTTCGTGGCTGTTTGTTTTCTTGTTCTACCAGATGGTGAAATATATTTCTACCAACAGACGCACTGACTGGCTCAGGAAAACCAACGATCATTAAATTATGAGCGCATAAGCACACCAGTGTTCAGAGTTTGTGTTTCCTTGTGAAGTGGTCGGTGAGTTTATTTGGGAATAACATCATAATCAGCTAACAGCTGTTATTGTAGCAGCACAAGTGTTTTAAGGTGAACGTTGAGTAAGACTTACAAAACCCAAACCTTACAAAACCACCAGGAGCACCTGGATAATTCAGAGGAGGCCTGGCGACGGATTTGGTCGCTTTCAGACCAGTCAAGACAAGATAATCATTAGCATAAAATGCTGGAACGATAAACAAATAAATTATTCCCAATGATTGACTTTAATTGTTGTGTTTAAAATTCCTGGAGTGTTTGTGTTCTCCTGGGTCGTAGTGTTTCTGAGAAAACCCTTTACTGTCTTCTCAATTTAGTTTTAGAGTTGTTTATCTTATTGACATTTTATCGATTCTCAACCACACATCAGCATCAGAGTGGTCCACACCCGCACAGTTGCGTCCGAACATCTTGTCAGGCATCTGGGATCCAGGAGGCATGTTAGTAAGAACTTCTTGAGAAGTGATTTGCTATCCGTGGGTGAGGGTGACTCATCCCAGTGGCGCCATTGGGGGGGTTCTCACGCCGTGAGGGACATTAAATTGAGTAAACCCCACCTCACCGGGAAAACAATTTTTATTGGAATATATAATACACAGCTGTGGTTTGATGAATACATGGAGAAAACTGGCTAAAAATGTTTTGCCATGCAAACTTGGCAATTTTGTAGCGGTGGCTTTTGCGAGGACCACGGTTTGAGGTTAGACGTTATGGACTTGGCAAACACCTTTATCCAAAAGTGATTTTAAGGTATAGCCCATATTTTAACAGTTAATGTGTTTCCTGGGAATCAAACCCTTAACTTTGTTGTTCCTAGGCTTTACGAGCTGAGCTATAGGAAACTCACACTTGCTTTCTCTCAGCTGTACTCAAAGTCAAAAAGTCCATAAATAAAAATGAAACAGGCTATTTGTGTTTTTTTGCTTGAGTTAGACACCTATTCTTGACGGTTTTGAGTAAGTAGGTTATATTCTGTCAGCAAAACCATCAGGGGCCCAGACGACTGGAGAAATGAAGGGTTTGGAAAAAGCAAGCAATGAAAGGTGGTGGGTGGATTTTGAAGCCCGGGACATGCTGTGGTTTTCACACTTACCTGAGTCTTCTGAATGAAATACAGCCACACACTCATTCTTCCTCACTGGCCTCCACTCAGTCTGTCTGTGTCTGAGTGTGTCCATGTTCATACAAACCTCCAGCTGAGCTTTGGTTGCCCACGCTGCATGTATAATTACAGTTCAAAGGTCAAGGTCAAAGGCTAATTGAAGGCTCCCCTAAAATGGCCCCACACGGCTCTCAGGGAAAAAAATGGATGGAGAAATAGCAACAAAAGCATTTGAGGCAAATTGAGGCAAATAAAGATAGAAAGAAATGGTGACTGAATGTTTGGAATTCCAGAAAAACACGAAGGTCAGGATCCTCATTCTGTGTCGGTTGCCAGGCTGTCGGATGAATAGCAACCCTCACTTAAGATCTAGATTATACTCAGTTCACATTGGTGGGGATTTTTGGATCTTTTTCCAAATTTTCCCACTATTTTAGGGCACAATAAGGGAGTCTGTTGAGGCCACACGGATGAAGTGCAGCTCTGTTTCTTGTAAAAGGAATTCCCAGCCTCTTGAATGTTAAGCGGGTCGGGAAAACAAGGGAATGGGGGGAGGGCGAGAAAGGGTGTAATTGGTTGTGATGAAAAATGCGCGTCCTTGACCTTGTCTATGTTAAGAGATTGCAGATACTGTGAGGCTCATACAATATGTTTATGAGTGTGTGTGAGTGGGCTGGGGGTCTCAGGTTCCATTAGCAGCTGATAGAAGCAACTCGATTATTTTTCTAACTGGAAATTTTATCCTAACATCATAATTATGATCATTTTAATCAATAAAATTACATGTAATTTCATGCTTGGTTTGGGCACCTGCATGTTGTATTCTTTGTGTAGACTTCACATCCAAAATACACAGAAAATTGTTGCAGTACTGTTAGTAGAATGTTTTCTTAATGTTTAGTGTCATCAAAATAAAAAATGATGTTCTTAAGTTAATGGAATTGTGTAACCTTTTTGTGCACAAGAAATAACGTTAATATAACATCTAAAACAACTTGTTTTGAGCATTTCTAGATCATTCAAAATAACATTTTACCATTTCTGTTACTTACTAAACTTTTGTACAATATAAAATTGTTAGCTGGGTGGATATAGAATATAGGTTCATTTATAGAGTTTTGAGTCTATATCCTTTTTTTAATACATCAAACATAATCAATCTTAAATTATTTACTTTAAAATCATTGTGCAGCCCTGAAACGCAGCTCACACACACTTCCCTGCAGCAACAGTCTGCTAAAGTCACACCCCACAACGCACCCTAACACACCCCCTGTTAAATCGCAACACCCTGAGAGCTCTCCGCATTCTCCCACACCCCCACATCACAGCACAGACGCCAGGCAGATTAGTTTAGCTGATGGACAACAACGGCTCGACATCTGGAAGACACTGTACAGCCCTGAATGAAAAACAGGGAGTGAAAGATCTAATAGGTGCAGGAGTTTAAACACACAAGATTTGACATCAAAAAGAAGTGATGAGAACAACATCTGAGCGCTGCAAACTAAACCACACCAGTGATTGATGGGGCTGTTTTGGGTGGAGGTGTAAGAGGGTGTAGCGGGGTGGTACACAGAAAGAAAGAGAGAAAGATTTTAGCTCTGTTTCAAAACCATGCCAGTTGTCGGCCAGTTTCCTGCATCTGAATTGGTTCTTATTTAATATGACATGTCATTTATGTCATTAATAAAATATAACACAAAGAATGGCAATGACACCTGACTTTTACCCATCCTAAATGCTCAATGCGTCAATACTATGATCTGAGTGTCTTTAAAACATGTATTACGTTGCTGTTTTGCACTGTGGTGTGAGTTTTTAGCATTCAATCACTATAAGCTCTGTTGTAAATAACAAATTAATTTGATTGAAATGCAGCTTTGCATCATTTATGTGGACATGCCGACTTCTAACTCCTGTCAACCTTCTTAATCAAAGGCAACATAATTTTGAGTCTCTGTGGTGTTTGTGTGGTGCAGGTAACTTCTGTTCCTACATTTTGAATCCATCACCCATGAGGTTGTATTTGAGTATTTATAATGCCTTGGGTAGCTGTATATGTAAGCAGTAGATTTTGCAACAAAATCAAAGACTGGTTGTAAGAATGTGGTTTCATTGTCTGTAAACACACACATTTCTCTGAAGCTAGCATCTCTCACCCAACACGCCACAGTTCTGCTATTATGCAAAAAAACGTTTCTCGTGTGAAGTGTCTGGCAGTATAACGTGTCTGTTGGAGTGTGTGTTATGGTTTTCAGGTTCTGAATGAGTTGTAATGACAGGGTAAGTGTAATGATGAGTTAAGTCAAGGTACACAACAAAGAGATGGTCACACGCGATCAAAAACAACATGCAATAACAGAAATGACAAGCGCAACTTAAAATAACTACATCCACTATAACAGCAGACATGAAAGATTCTTTAAGATGTGAACAGAATTGTCTGACACGCACAGTAGAACTATCATTTATATTTTTCAGCTATATCTGTGTTTATACGTAGTCAACATTTATCTCACATCATCTGCCATCTTTGATTTATTATTTTAATGAGCGTGTTGCAATGCTTTCTGGGATTGCGTTTTCTACAAAGTACATTTGTGATGCTAGTTTATAGTCAATAACACAGCATTGCTACAGCTGTTAGCCATTGACTGTGTTGCATAGCCTGCTCATTATTTTGAGGGCGGAGCAACAAAGGGAGGGATGGATTTGTTTGGACTGTTTCTTAGAAATCTTGTACTGTGCTGTTAAATTTCAAAACAGAGTATATGTTCTCATATTTATTTATTGAATATGAGATGTGCGGACTGTTAGCTGATCCAAAAAGCTTAATCCAAAAACTGTCAGGACTTTGTAATCGTATTACAGGTGTTTTTATACACTATAGAGTCTAGCTAGAAATTGTGATCAAAGAGGTTTGTTGAGATGAGACACAGTATCCAAGTGGCCCACACTGATGCTTTAGAGCGATGAAGACAAATAGCTGATAACTGATAGCTTGTGTTTTTGTAACTGTACAAAACAGTAAAGACACTGAAGCTGCCTTGGATGTAGATAAAGTAGATTAGAAGATATGAATTACTTTGCAGAACGACAACCAAATAAAAAGAAGTGTCACATTATAGACGCTGCAGATGCCACAGATACAGATGCCTGGCATTGACTCTACAGGACCAGCCTGCTCTGACCAAGGTGGTGGAAATGAGAGGACAGGAGCGGCCCGGCAGCAGCTTTGATCTCAGGGCTGGTGTTATGCTCTACCAGTTAAAACAGACACACACACATCAAACGCAGCGCTATATCAGCTCTGAGTCAATTTCACAGTCAGTTCTCTGTTGTGGTTTGGCAACGACTAAAAGGAAAAGAGAGGAGAGAGAAGATAATTATGGTACAACAATGAATGAAGTTGTAAAGAAAACATTCCAGCTTTACCCTCCAAAACCTTTTGACCTTTGACCTCTTACCCTCACTGTTTTTAGTCCATGTTTAAATATTAGTATGCATTCTGGTTATTGTATTATATTCCTATGAAAAGACACAAAGACGCTTCATCTAATTTAGTTTCAACTAAAGCCAAAGTTTTAGTCCTGAATTGACTAAAAATGAAACTACATTTTCACATTACTAATTTTCCAGTTCTTGAAATTAGGAGTACAGTAATAATACAGAAATATTCACAATATTTAATGTTCTCAAAAAACATTTGGGGGATATTGTATGTTAACAAATGTTATTGTTATATATGTTGGATATTGTATGTTAACAAATGTTAACATGTATTTTGTGTGTGTGTGTGTTTGACAGCATTTAACCACTATAATCGTTATCATGTTCACACTTAAGTGTTAAAAATTAACATTTATTCTTATACTAAAAGTAACTTGTCCTCTTTCTCACCTCTTCGGTTTCGACTCAAGCTGTTGGACTGTTGTGGGAAAGCCCTTTGTGAGTGAGTGATTTAACCACAGCAGAATGAAGATGTTCTGCGCACTGTCTCATGGAAACTGGCGTTCAGCCCCTCTGGGCTCCCGGCTACCTGTTTTGGAAAAGGACTTCATCTGACTCACACACGCTAAGGCTATTTATCATTTCAGTGATCACAGCCCATGTCTGTCATTAACACACACTTACAGCCAGACTGAGGTAAAGAGCGGTGTTGTGTTTGGCGAGCCGTCCTTCTGTTATTGTGCGGTGTCTGAACACGGAACGGTGACCCTGTGATATTACTAAATTTTCAGCAAATGAGAGACAAGGAACAGACATACAATATATCATTAAAGGAAATTTCCTGCTAGGACTCCATAAATCTAAATTACCATTGTAAAAATCCCACCATCTCTCTCTCTCTTTGTCTCACTCACATGTTTATGAAAACTCACAAACCTCTGTTGTCTGTTATTTCACCATCTGGAGCCTGGAAGGGAGACAATTGAATAGATACTGAGGAAAAAAATGTCTCTGAAAGACAAAGAGCTTTTTTGACGGCTTGATAACAGTTGGACACAACCAGTAAAAGTAGAAGAGAGTGTGAGGAGTACAAAAGAGTGGAAATGACTTTAAAATGGGTTAGAATACAAGCTTTGAACACGTTTACTGACACACTGGTTTTGTGGCTATAGCTTCACTCATAGATTCAATCTGCCCAAAGCTATTCAAACACTATCTGAGGTTCAGAGACTAACATCTAACATCATCTCAGCACAGAGATGGATATCTCACACATTACACTGTGTTTCACTGCGAGTTTTTCATTATGTGAAAATAAACTCTAAAACAAGAAAAGAAAATCAAGGAAACTAGTTGTTCTTTTGTCCTCACAGGACGCAGTAACAGGTCTCGGTCTCAGGTGGGGGCCGTGGCCTGAACCCACCCTGCCGCTCAGCTGCACATATAACCTTCACCACAATAGCAGCTGTGTGAGAGCTTTGACTCTAATGAGTTTGACTGGATAATAAGAGACCTGCTGTTACAAACATGCACTGATGGCAACGGTCATGCTAATCTCAACAGGCCACATTATAACTGAACTGCAGAACCAGAGAGTCCCAATGGCCTTTTAAAAATAGGCAATCCTGAGAGACCTAAACATGCCAGATGTGTGTGTGTGTGTGTGTGCGTGCGTTAAATAAACCAGAACAAAAGTGTACCTATACAACATTATTAGGGCAGCATTCTGTTGTCATTTTTAATGTTAAATGGATGGCTTTCCTGTTTTAAAAAAACATTATAAATATCCATTAATAATAAACATGGATTTAATTAAACATATTTCTGAGTTTGGGAAAATTGGCCCATAAGCCATGATGTCTTTTGGAATTGTAAAGCTAAATTTGTGGATACAGCCCGGTTTCCATTACAGATCTGTACAAAAGTTTGGGAATGTTTTCCAAATGTCAAATTAAAAAACGTTTGCGATAAGTTGTTCCAAACACTTCTAAACACATATGTGGTTGACAAATCTCTGACATACATTATAAAGATAATTTCTTTTAACACAACCAAAATTGTCTAGTTCTATAAATTAGCCAAACTAAAGAATTTGGCCCTAATTCTAATGCAGATGGCATAAATGTGTTTGTTATTGGGATTATGGCACATGTGACGGCTTAAAGCAAATCTAAAAATCCCCGTTTCCCAAATCCCCTCTCAACTCATCCAGGATAACAGGTGGGGGTGATGTCATCAAGATGTGATTACGGTTCTGTGATTAATGACATGCCCAGATGCAGAGAGGTGGAATCCCATCTCTAAATCGGCTCTAAAGATACAACAGGAGGTCAGACTAAAATTCAGCTCTAAATTTAGGAGCTGTATATAGATGGACAGACACAGGGGAACCCCATCCATGCATTCCTAAACTTTGGAATGTGTGGACGCTTCAGAGTCCACAGTCAACAACTAGGTCTTCATTACCACTGGCACACACACTAAAATCTGATGATTGTACCAGGACCATAATTTAAAAATAACAGCATCAATGATTATTAAATGAATGAATCATCAGGCTAAGGGGTCATGCCTGGTTAAACAGAGTATTATACCAAAGAGAAAAAGATCCTAAATGCTTCTTATTTCAACATTTTACTCAAATTGTTCTGCTAGTAATAATTTTCTAAACAGAAATTGACAAAACTTGTGTTAAGAAAAATGCAAAAGAAAAACATTTATAGGGACTACCTCAGATCTTTGGAACTAAATGTATGTGCACAAACGCCTCCGCTCCCTCTAAAGCATTGTTGGGAACTTGCTTTTAAAATGGGGGAAAAATGGGAATTGGAAAGTTTTTCACATAACATCATTCTAATCAATTCTGTTCTGATCAACAAAAGCCATCAGTCTTAAGCCTGGCCTTCACCAGAACTGAGCCTAGTCAAACAAACATGTTAACAATACAAACAAAAAGATGAATTTGCAACCATGGCTGACAAGTAAAGTTTATACACTTTTATCTGTTGTAAAATTGCCAGGAATCCCAGAGTTACTATCACACGTTGATTACAGGCAAAAATGTGTTGGTTTATGTGAGACTACATGTCTGATGATGGCTTGATAGTGTATCCGCACAGACACTTCATTTAAAGTGTCATTAATGATACGTTTGTCCTCAAATAAACTCATGCAGCAATGTGTGTTTCTAATGGAAGAGAAAATTCGAAGGGGAAAGTGTTTTGTTTGGCTGAGAAAAAAAGTTGAGAGAAAAGTTGTACAAATACACACACTGTAACAGTTCAATATAAATAAACACTGAAACGGGTTCCATGGTCAGCTGCTTGTATTTGATTGGTCTACAGGTTGAATTCCACCAGATGTAGCCAATGGGATCGCACACATACGCACAAAGGTTGTATCCCGCTACCCTTCCTAGGAAAATATACACACATAAAATGCATAGCAATTAAGTCAAATAGCATACGCTGTAATTCAACGCACGCTGGGTGACCCCTGCTAAGACCCCATTAGCGAAACTTACGTCATTTACATATGGCTTTAACTAGCAACCAGTTTTAGGTGTTGTGCTAGTTTCACGTCTCTTTTATTATTACACATTGTTTAATTTCACATATGCTAAGTAACGTTTTGTATGATGTAGTACATAAATGGATAATGTAGTAAGTGGGCCTGATTTGAATGACTGTCAGGGCTTAGTTTGCAATAATGACCATCTGACTGTATATTATTCTACATATATGAGTTACTCAGATGGATAAGTGGTTAAATTTAGATTTATTAGTGAAAATCAGGAATGGCTGTGGCATTTCTGCCAAACCAAAAATGTGCAGTAATACACAAATTACTCATTTACTCCTGTTGAGGTTACAGTAATTAGACTGTTAATTTCTGGAACATTCCACAACACAGTATCATGTTAGTATGAAAGAAATGTTCAAAGAGCCGTGAAACACTTTTCCTGAATAATGTTCCAAAGGAATTCCTCACAACTCCATTGGAAACACACACCCACCCTCTTTCTCTCCCTTTCTTTTATCACTGTTAGCTTTATGATCTGGGCTGTAAATGATTGCTCCATGTGTATCTGCCCAAAATCACTTTGTGAACATAAACAACTAATAAAGTGAAACATGTGCTTGCCTCTCCTCCTGCTAAACCGCACCAAACACTGCTGTGTCATGTGACTTTATGGATGCAGGCCAGAGAAACAACACGCAACACACACACCGCAATCTCACACACACATCAACACAAGAGCAACACACAAACATGGCAGATGTGTGCCAATTAAAACTCTTTTGTGTACACAGATCAGAGCCAAATGTTCTGTCTTAATCTTCTCTTCCCTGTTTGTCAAACTTTTTTCTTTAAAAACACACACACACACACACTCAGAGCCAGCAGGGCCATGCTGTTTTCATTAGTACCCTGTGTGTTTTATTGCCCAAATCGTTCTGCTATGGTCAGGAACCTGATCCAAGGCCCAAACAGAAACCATGGCAACCCATTTTTGTGGGAATTCTTTTGCATGCCCTCTGTACACACTTACACACACACACACACACACACACACACTCAATAAAGTGACTTCATATATTTTCTGACCTTAAAAACCCAAAACGTATTGCCGGGCAAAGGCCAGAGTGACACACTCATTTTTGTGTGCTTCAACACACACACACACACACACACACATACTTTTACAACACCCATTTATTTTATTATTTAGCATTCTGAAGTAGGTAAACAAACTGTGCGTACATTCTTATGGTGCTGTGGCAGCAATAACCCTCAGTGCTAAAGGTTCTGAGGTACTAAAATACCTGTAACATTAAGCAAATAATGTTACTGAGGTTGCCAGCTAACTAACTGCTTACTAACTTATTTCTGTTGCAGTGCCCCTTGTGGCTTCACTGAGAATGTAATGCACAAAGATTCGCTTTAGTGTTTTCATACACAATAATGCCTTAAATTAAGCTTGTGCAGCTATAGGCATCAGGGTTTCACATTATGGTGCAGAGTAAGTTTACACTAAGAGTAAGTTAAACATTTCTAATGTTTAAATCTTATCACTAAAATGATGTGTTATGGTCGTGTTTGAAGTCTGTGTGTAATGGCAGGGGTCTCTGTCAGAATTATAGATGTGTGCCATTTGTGTTCAGCCTGAGAAATGGGCTGCGGTGGAGTGTGATGTAGTGTGTGTGTGTGTGTGTGTGTGTGCGGTCTGGGTAAGAAACATTTTTTAATTTGTCATGACAACTTTCATTACTCAAATTATATGCAACTGGCGGCTGATTTATTTTAGAAAAGTAATGAGCTGGTAGCAGCCAAATAGTGCTAAAGTCTGTGTGTGTGTGTGTGTGTGTGTGTGTGTGGCACACTGACACACACATATCATTTATTGTTTTATTGTATCGCTCTCCCTACTGTACCTGGGTTAGTGAAACATCCCATATTATCTATTGTATTACTCTACATGACTAATGTCTCACACTGTAGGTCTGATCACTTTATGTTGCAAGGAATTCTGGGTAAACAG
>JBAJNP010006119.1:0-26614 GCA_036877545.1 Yasuhikotakia modesta | reverse complement strand
GTCATGCAGGCATTACTTTAAATAAGTAACTTTACGCCTACAGCTGAAATTATATTCCCAGTTTAGATTTCAGAAGTGCTTTGCAATTATGGTCGTCGTTGGAGTTGTGAAACAACATGAGAAATGAAAACAGATACACGGCGTGTTTTCTGCATATAGTACAAGTGGTCAAGGGTTAAAATTCTCTGAGAGTGACGGCAGTATGTAATTTTCCAGGGAAGTGTATTGTATAGGATTTCAGACATTTGTTTTGTGATCTTGCCTGATCTTGTGAAAGCGTGACCCACATACAGATTTTGTTGAAATGAGGAAACATAGAGAAGCTTTATCTCACTGTTGACAATATTTAACAAGCTTATACGTCTGTCTGTAGAAACATCATCACTTTTCTAAATAAACAAATAAACTTCAACATAACTCTGGTGTCATCACGCAGCGTTTGTGCAACTGTAACAATTACAGATATTTGATCCATTTCAAAGCCCAGCTAACACTTTGGTTTCAAGAACGTTTTCCTAATGCTTTTATTAAGTAATAAAGACATTAAAATGTTTGTTTCAGAACGTTGACTAACAGTCTCTAAAAGTTGTTGCAACAACTTGAAACAACTTTAATAAAACTTTTTAAGAGTATATATATATATATTTATATGTATATGTTAAACTCTTATATGTTGCTCTTAAGTAGTTAGTGAAATGTTTTAAAAACTTTGCAGTTTTAACACGTCTAAAAAAATGTTAATTTTAAACATTTCTAGAACTTGCTAAACATGTTTTGTTACTTAATGTAAACGTTGAGGAAACATTCTTACACTCCACAATGGTAAGCTGGGAGTAATGTAATGATAGTGAGCGTAACGTGGCTGTGAGCCTGTTGAATGCTGTGATGTCTTAAATGACTGCAGTATGTACAGTAGGGCGCTGCGTAGGTGCTGTGTTTAGCAGTGGCTAATGCGACAGTGTTTGTAGAATTTGATGGTTCTTTCTGTAATTGTTTCGTGATGAGGTCTGAATTGTCCTTCGCGATGAAGACAGAGCCGTCATTTTAAAAGACTAATTATTCCTGCTGGGATCCAAATTCCTCCCACGAGTTGCTTTATATTCAGTAGCTGACTGTATACACCAAACCCACCCCAGTCCTCAGGGAAAATACTGCGAGTCTGTGAATGCTCTGAATTTACGTCATATTAGACAGATGTTTGGAGGAGTTTATCATAAATGAGCAATAGATTTAAAAATAATGCAGAACACAGGCCCAGGTTTACAGCGGCAAAACTTTTTGACTGTGAGAGTGAAATTCTGTTACAGATAAATCGTATGTGAATTATATACGTGTGTGTGTGTGTCCGTGTGAGTGTGTAATGTAAGTACAGTATGTACTGTGACCTCTACAGTATGGTCTGTTTAAAACTTCACAACCTTTGGACTTGTTTTATAATATCTTTTAACGCCTCACACATTCTTTCCAGAGAATGTTTACACATCTGTCAGCACTGATTTAAACAGGCGCTAATAGCGTAGCTGCTGTTGAACCAAAATAAGCACGAGAACAGCGTCCCTGTGTGCAGATCAGAAGTCCTTTATAAAGAGATTTACATGTCCTCGTTCATTACACGCCGTGTCTGTTCGCTGGGCTGGTCATGTTCTGCCGTTTGCTAAGAAACGAACTGTAATCCCTTGTTTTGCTTTCAGCAATTTGTCCAAATAGACGAGCTTCGAAACTGGAGGTTTTGTAGAGTGTTTTTCGACATATCAAAAGCAGCGGCTGAACCGATACCATCAAAGGGCCCAACTGGGTAATTTGGCAACAGTTTGTTTCCTTAGAAACACGCTTTTATAAACACTGATACAAAAGCCGTACCGAACGTTTTGACATCGTCTTCAGCTCTTAAAGCGTCGACTGGTGCTGCTCGATTCGTGGCTTCAGGAATCAGACAGGAAGTAATTATATCAGTTACAGCTTTTTCAGGAAAYGTTTGGTTTGTAGCCTGAGACAGATTCATACTAAATCCATTCTGCTACATTTTTGGTCAAATCGACAAATAGTCACAGATTTAGTGTGGTATTTTTTTAGTGACCCTAAATGATTTTCTTAAACGATATACAACAAGAGACGCCACATTTTAGTGACTTTACCGCAGTAAATGGTGTCATTAAGTTTGGAGACGTCACCATTTCAAATGTATCAGTATTTTTATATAATTGTATATTTAATCATTGTATTTATTGGCCTGTTGACTCTAGCGCCATCATAGCTACATTGTAACTTTAACCCAGTTCATTTTATAAACTGTATAATTCAAATGCAAATACAAAACTGTGTTTGTAAAATGTACGTTTTGATAGTTGTTTACATGACGTGTTGATTCTGCTAGTCTGTGATCGTTTGTTTGGAAACTGTGATCTTTTCATTTAGGAATCTGATTTTGACGTCCTCGCAGACACTTGTGTCAACAGAGCAGCAGAACGAGACTGTATGTACAAACATGAGACCTTTTCACTGCGGTTAAACTGATGTCTCTCTGCAAATGAGAGCCGGCATGCGGGGGGGCATCAGACATGCTCAAAGGCATGACCTGTGAACTCAACGCTTCCTGCCTCAGAAATCTCTAGATAAAACTCTTGCCTCCCTCAACCTCTCGTTCCTGTCTTTATTTTTATCTTTGCCTGGTGACCGGTACATTTTCTTTTTGCCAGCAGGGAAAAAGTTAACCTTGATGGTTTCACGCTGCGGTTTCTTCTCTTATGACAGACAATTTCTCTTGCCGTTGGTTTTTGCCATCAACAAAATATGATATTAATACATTATTGGCACATAATGGGGGGGAATTGTAGCATCTGGTTATTAAATTAAATTAATAATTTAAGAACTCCTTGAAGGACCAAAAACCACAAACCACAGAAAGCGCTGCGATGTGAATAATGAACACAAATGACTTAAAAAGCGTATAAAATGATCAGTCAGGGTCTCACGTTTCTTACAGATTTTCTCTCAGATGTTGTTTAATCCCTCAGGTCCACTTATCACGTTAGTCAAGGTTTTGTGCTCCAGAAAACAGCCGTAAGTTTGTTTTATCCACATTTATTTTCATGAAGACATTGTTAATTAATCCTTTCATTGTATTTGTACATTTTTTATCCAGAATATCTTTTACTTTTAAATCAAAGGACCGTAAAGAACTTCATTATGTTTATTATGTAAATCACGTTAATTTGGTTAATCAGACACTAAAGCTGCACGCAGTGATGTCAGACTGAGCGGATCGGACGGCACCTGAGTCTAATAGCTGATGCTGCTGATGCTGCGTCTAGCTTTCAGATCGCCACGGCAACCTCAGAGTTTGACCTCCAGCCAGCTGGTGATGGAAATCTAGCCACGCATCATGAGCAATCTGAGTCCTCGGAGTAAACAAACAAAAGTGCTCTTCAGAAACTCAAACAGAGCGCCGGCCCACAGTCGCAGAGATGCAGTGATTTCAGATTGAACTCCTCCCAGTCTTACAGGAGTAGAAGCGCTTTCATAAGGTTCTATGTCCCTGTAGCTGTGAATGTACCTGCGGTTTGCTCTGAATTTAAATCAGTTTTGAGACGCTGAAGTGATTTCAGTGTGAAGGAAAAAAACACTTTTTGAGGGTTAGGCAAGACATTTTTTCAATATTATTTTAAAATATTATTTAACTATCTTTTCGTTTCCTTATATTTATTTTCTTCCCAGACAAAAATTTGAGTCTATAAAACCACAATTTTAAGCTACATTTCCACAGCAGGAAGTTAAAATGCACAGTAAGTCTATCGTTCTTGTTATGTTGCATTAATGTACATTAACAGCTACGAAACTCATCCGTTTACCTTTGAGATCATTCAGCAGTCGATGCCTTTCATTCCCTCTTCGTTTCCATCCGCTTCACGTGGCATTTTAGATACCCAAGACTGTTCAATATCACATTACAGTATCAAGTTTTGTCTCGTTAGAGCGTTCAGATCTCATTCAAAATGGGAGCTAAATGCTTTTTTCTCCCGTGAGTAACTGATGTCTGACCTACATTATAACACAGTGTGTCTATAAAGCTCTCCAAGTTTTATTTGCTTTAGCCATTTACTGTGTCGTTCCATTTGGGTTTCATGCCCTGTAGTCGCTTCTTCGACACAAGCCATCCCACAATGCACCTCTTCAATACCTTAATTGGCAATCAAGTTCTAAATCACCCCTTTACGCTCACTTGTCGCCCCCCTTTGTTGGAAAATGACTCGTGGCGTCCATCTTGCCCTGCTTCAAAGGGCATTTATGAGTTCAACCCAGGGCTAGCACCTAATGGAAAGATCAAATACATTTTCTCTGGGTCCTTTCATTGAAACTCACGGCGATCAATGGCATCACCTACTTTGGCTGTAATAGGTTCCATGCTAGCACAAATTAATAACACAGAGGTTTAATGACACAACTGTGGGATTGCCAAATCATCTGTCTTCCGTATCGATTTGTGCCCCGGTGCACTGAAGAGTAATTTTGTCGAGGGGAAGCACGGAGGGGCCGCACTTGTTTTCCTGCCATTTTCCTCTGAAAATTCCCATTTTGTGACTCGCACACACATATAAAAGTTCTCTGTTGTTAACAAAAACAGGGGGTGATAATGAGAAATATCGCCTGTTTATGCTGAGAAAAGGACGTGTGGATAGATTATGAATATTGCAGCTAAAATGTGGACAAAAACAAGCGTTTCAAATGAACCTGGTGATAGTTTTAAATGTGATTTAAAATGTGATGTTTTCCGGACTCCACTGACTTCTTAATTAACAATTCAGCATGAAGTTCTAAATACGGCTCTCATTAATAAATGATCGTAGACTGTGAAAAGAAATACCTCGGGTTTGATTTTATTACCTCATTGCGCTCCTGTATATGTAATATTATCATATTGATATGAAGGTAGAGAAAGCTTTTATGAGTTTGTGGTTGTATGGTATGTCAACGTATGACATGTTCTTTAAGTATTTCTTACAGCCTGATGTCACATACATGGAAGTGAGATATTTAGTCTGCCAACTATTTTTAGCCTGTGTTTAAGGTGTCGCCTATAAAGTTACTGCCTTTACTAAGGAGGAAACTCACTGAACATTTGTGCCACTGTAGCCTACAGTATGTTATTTAATTCACTCACCCATTAGTTACAATCTAGATTGTAAAAACATTTGTGTAATGTTTCCATTTGGTTACAAGCACAATAAAAAGGTCATTTTTAAAATTGATAAATGTTCAGTTTTATTGTATTAACATCGTTTTGGTTGTAAGAACGTTATTCAAAATGTTTAATTCAGTAACTTTTTAAAATGTTTCATTAACTATTTAAGAATATATTGATATATAATATATAACATTAATGTTCTACCAACATTACTGCAGGAACATTTTGTCAACTTTGAGATAACTTTTAACCAACGTTTTAAGAACGTTTACTGGCTGACACGACTGAAATTGGGCTCATGGTCTTTAAATCTTTTAATCTGAAGGCTTTTGTTGAAGGTTTGACCGCAGGTATCCTGTTTTCACGGTTACATATTTTCGGTGTCTCTAACTTTTCAAGATTTTGATGGTCTTTTAATATAATTGCTTTATGCTGCAAAGAATAAACAAGAACACAAGTTGTGACACTGGATCTGAGGGTAGGTCACTTTCTGAAGTCAACTGCTTTCTAACTGATTATTTCTGCAGAATTACGACTGTAATGCTTTGACTCAAATACTCCTCAAAATCATTTATTTACGCTTTCCTGTGCTTCACCTCGATTCACCTTCATTTTAAACCAGACAATTCAGTAAAAGATGTTTGTTTCCTGGTTGCTGTTGTGTAATTATGGCTTTTGAATATTTCATGTTTTATCTGCTGGAGTGAGACAATATTTTACAATGACTCAGTCCCGCTTCACAAGCCATGCAAATTTCATAACCCGCTAACCTTCAACAGTGACATTTAACTTGTCTGATGTTTTTATCATGTTGTTTAAAAACTGTGTGTCATCACTTAAATGAAATATTAAAGTTAGTCTTTAAATAACAATAGCAAACTTCACACAGATCAGACAGAAATAACATGATGCTGTATTTCCAAATTTTGATATCATGGTATTTACATGGTTCTTCTCTGAACTTTAAATCAACTAATAATAAGACTAACCAGTCTTCACACTTATCGTTAGTTTTGTTCCAAGGTGTTTAAATATTAGTTATAAAAGTAGAGCAGTGGGTTTGTGATTTAAACATGGTGGAATGATATATAAGCATGGCTCTAAAATTAAGGTACCTTGGTATTTGCAGGTTTCATGTTAACAATTTTTGGTTGTAAGAACGTTTCTGTAATGTTTACATTAAGGAAAAAAAACTATAAATATAACACCAATATAACACTAAAAACATTCCACTAACATAACTAAAAACAACCAATGGGAAAAGAATGTTAGCCAATGTTCTCAGAACGTTTTCTGCTAGCTGGGACAGAACCTTTAAGATGTGAAGTTTCTCAGTGTGAGTCTTTGAGGAGAAACTGTCTGAAAAATGAAGCTACTAACTTTGAACAGGCTCAATATCTGAGGTAAATAAAAAGAAGTGACGGTTAATTATGGTTTACACTCGTCTTATCGTTTGTTTTGGTATTTTAAAGGTAATTTCCAGGTGAAGGTATATATTATCATTCTGTCTGTGTTACGTATTTGATCAGCTTGTCTTTTTTAGTGAGGAACAATATGGCTCTCCATTTGTGTGGCTTCCAGGGACATTATAAAGAAACGATATGTCTAAAGATTCAAAAATATGAGCACAAGAACAAACCCAACGGGTAAAATCAATTCACTGACACTAATTGAATCAATAAATTACACGTTTTTATCCCAGTGTGACAGTCCTATATACACCACAGAGTTTTTAAGGACACCAAAACTTTTATGCGTATAGAGCGCTGCTGTCTCAATTCTACCTCAAAGCTCTCTCAGTACTGTCTCAGTGCTGTCATTATTCTGTCTCAAAACTCTCAGTGCTGTCTCTATTCTGTCTCAAATCTCTCAGTACTGTCTCTATTCTGTCTCAAAACTCTCAGTACTGTCTCAATGCTGTCTCTATTCTGTCTCAAAACTCTCAGTACTGTCTCAGTGCTGTCATTATTCTGTCTCAAAACTCTCAGTGCTGTCTCTATTCTGTCTCAAATCTCTCAGTACTGTCTCTATTCTGTCTCAAAACTCTCAGTACTGTCTCAATGCTGTCTCTATTCTGTCTCAAAACTCTCAGTACTGTCTCAGTACTGTCTCTATTTTGTCTCAAAACTCTCAGTACTGTCTCTATTTTGTCTCAAAACTCTCAGTACTGTCTCTATTTTGTCTCAAAACTCTCAGTACTGTCTCAATGCTGTCTCAGTTCTGTCACTTTGCTGTCTCAGTGCTATCCTACTGCTGTTGTAATGCTGTTTCAGTGACGTCTCATAGCTGTCTCTTTGCTATCTCAGTGCATCTCTATGGTGCTTCAGTTTCTGTCTCTGTGTGTTTTCCCTTTTGATATTTACTCTGATCTTCATCTGTTGGAAACTTTACATGTTCTGCTAAAGTTCTTGTGCAAAATTAGAGTAGTTTGTGTGTAATGTATTTTAATTCACTTATTCATCTGTTGTTTTTCTGAGTAACGTTTATGAACGTCAACATGAATAATTAACCTTCTCTGCTAACACCCTAAACTGACACCGTTCTGTTATTTAATGGCACCTTTTCACAATTCACAATATATTTATGTAAACGTCAGAATATAACCTGAGGATTATTAGACTGCAAAAATGCCCAAATCTGTTTGTTGTGCAGAGTGACCTCTGGTTTAGATGTGTGAGGTAGATTCGATGGAGTCTGTTGGTCTTCAGATAAGATCATGCAATGAGAGAATCTGTCGCTCTCATGTGCTACAGATGCCATGCTGCTGGTTGCTGATAGGCTGGAAGGACCCTTCAACATCGAAGCTGTCATGGAACCAATCGATGTGAAGATCTCAGAAGCCATCATGACTATGCAGGACAACAGCATGCAGGTTTCCAACAAGGTTTGTCAGCAAACATTCACGTACAAACACAACACAGACGGACGTTGCTCTAATTATACAGCGTAATGTGACAGAAAAGAGTTCCTCATATATCAAATATATTGCACAGAGGGGAGGAACATTATAAATAAATATTTCACAGGCCTACAGTCCTAATGTGGATGAAATATGTATGGTGTGTTTTCAAGTCAAACCGCAAACAAGATAGCAAAGCTTTCAGGAAGAACTTACGCATATCTCTCACAAAGCTTCACACAGAGGCCGGTTGGAAAATGGGATGCGGTTTCACCCACAAAAACCAACGAAAGAAAAGAACAAATATAGGCTGCATGGTGTCTTTTGAATGCTGTAGCCTGCTTTTAAATTAAAAGCTTTTCTTCAAACAGGAACTGATTGAAAGTGGCCAGCAGCCATTGAAATCTGTATGTATGTGTCATCCGGCACGTTGGAACGGTAATCATGGTGACAGATATCCCGACATCAGACCGCAGACACATTTCTGACATGAGAGGCGAGCATGACATTAAAATCTTCCATCACTGTCAGCTCCGCCAAAATTCATCAGTGAGGAAGTTACCTCTGTGCATCAGTCTGAAATCAGACAGTTTTAAAAGATTCATTTGCTTAACATACAGAAGAAACTATTTAAAATGATAACACTCACCTCTGGAAATTTAAATGTGTCACCAAGCATTTCACAAACGCCTGGACGTTTCAGTTTGTTCATTTAGTTTATTAATATTTCTTTTACCATAATACTGTAACCAGCAAAACAAAAGGGCACTTTAATAATAATAATAATCAATATTACATTTAATTTTCACTTTACAGGACATTCAGAACCATTTTTTCATGGTGCAGTGCAAAAAAAAGTCTTCAGATCTTTGCAACACCCACATTTTCAAACTAAAACTTTCATTTTCACCTTTTTTAAATAGTTTCTCCTCACCACACAAACCGCTTTCCCTCTTGGAAATTATAGGTATTCCAGGGATGCGGTCATCCCAAACCGGTCGGGATGGGCAGGTCTGCCCGTGGGATCTCCGATGTGTTCAACAGTCGTTTCAGGCCATACAATCCAGAAGAGCGGCCCACCACGGCAGCCGGGACCAGCCTGGACAGACTGGTGAGTGGGCGGCTGGGAGGGCAAAGCAGGGCAGTTTGGGAAACCAAGAGTGGGCGATGGTGGTGTTTGGAGTTGAGGTTCCAGGAGAATCTGCAGTGCATGGGAAAAACTTTGGTTGAGCTCTGGAATAATGGGAAAAAAATGGGAATTTCATTAAAGATGTGGAATGTTACAAAAGAGAGATTTAACAGAAAGATGTTTAATGTGTTTTTATCTCATTACTGTGTTTTTTTTGTGTAGTTTACATCGTTTTTTAAAATTAATCCTAAAAGGTGGTAATTTGCTTTTACAGTGACAAGAACAAACTATATTAATTTTAAACTGTGTAATGACCTCAGAGGTGGTTTGGTAGGCATTATAGTTAGAGATTAGTTGTTGTTTAGGGTAAACTAACTTGTGTTTTATGTGACAAATGTTTAACATAGCTTCAGGAGCTTTCATGAGTCAAGTTTTAGGCAGTCAAGAGAGTCTCTAATTGAAAATTTTTATTTTTATTTTGTTATATAATCATTTTTAGATGTAAGATCAAGTAGTGTCTAAAAGTACTGGAGTAATTTTACAGGACTGGAGTGTTTTGACTCATAATCTTTAATGAGAACAGATGAAAATATGCATTTGACTTGAAAGTAGGACAGGACTACATAATCTTATTTTAGCCCGCGGCTAATTCGAAGAATTCATTTAACATGACTTACGTTTCAGCGATTCTCTCGCTCTGCTGAGCATTGTGCGATGTGTTAAAGATGGCTGGGTGGTTCAGTAAATGTTGAGGGAAGAGTTTGTGTGAGATTTGAAATTTTCCTGCCGTCTCATTCATCAAATGTAATTGCCCATATTTATCGCATGTTTGCTCTGTTTCTCTTTCTCATCCTTCAATGAAATCCCTCTTTTCTCTGTCTTTTTTTGCTTCCGCGTGCCAGAGGAGTGTTTGGAGGACGATGCAACACAGCGTAAGCGTCCAACATCCCAAAACACACTTAACTTCTGTCATGTCTCGTAGCTTCTGTCCATCTTTTCCTCCATCATCATCCTCTGGTCTTCCTCATTGCTCTGGAGTTGTTTTCCGCTGAGCAGAGCTGTGGTCATGGCTTCAGTTTGCAGGTTGTTACAGTTAATCCAGAAGGCGGTTTTCCACAGTTTCCTTCAGGAACCTCCTGTGAGGATTTAGAATGGCAGGTTGTGTTCAGTGTAAATGAAGATCTGGGGACATATATAGCTTAAATACGTTTAATGTTAGCTGGGTACTCTTCACATTAACCACAGATCTTATATTATAATATGAATATGAATTATAATATTAATAATATCTAAAAACTGAATGTTTTTAACATTCATAAATTTTTTATTTTACATTTTATCTAATGGAACCAAAAATTTGAAGATGTTTTTAGGATTGTTTTGTAACGTAGCTGCTAACAAGTGTCTCAAGAGTTTTTTGTCAGATTTATCAAGCATGTGAACTCGTATGAAAGTTGCTTTATTGTAACCACATGTTACTCAATCTTTCATGTTAATTTCATAAATTAAATTGCACACTTACGACATTACAAAATAAACCCACCGCTTCTCTGCAGGCTGGTAGGAGCACAAACAGAGCAGCTTAGGTGTCCACTTGTGAAGAACTGTACAGAACTGTACAGAACGGTACCGCGAGTCATTGTGGGAGGTGTTTTAATAACGCTCTTGCACTAATTATAGGCCTTTATAACAGTGGCTGTCGCTTTAGAAACTCTGATAGTAACAAGATTCTCAGCGGTAGTGAGATTATTGTGACTCTGTGTGAGTTAATTTAACTAACCAGGAGCAAGTGTACATTACAGGCAGGTGTACCGGCAGCCAGCTGGTACCGGAACAGTGAAGTTCAGTAAAATCGCATCTCATTCATTCTGGGTCTGTTTATCAGAAGCTGTTTCAACATTCAGTTAATGATATTTGTGCCGTGGGCCTTTAAACACTTTAGATGCTAAATGCATCCCAGCTAACAGTTCAAGATTGTGAGAACATTTCCATAACTTTCAATTCCTTCCTCAGTTTGAGAACGTACAACTGACGTCATTGTAAGAAGGTTTTTTGCTAACTTTTTCAGAACGTTAGCCGTTGTTCTGAAAACGTTTCCTGTGATGATGTGCTTCTTAAGATGTGAAGCAGATGAATGTAGCTTTGGTAAGTTTAGTGTTAAATATACAAAATGTTGGTTTGGCCAAAAGATGAATTTGTGCTTATCAAGCCTCAGAAAGAAAATGGAAATTGGAAAATGTAGAGTGGCTGAAAATTACCTCACCTGCCAATGCAGTGAAAGCTGAACACTGTACAGGTACTGACAGAAGAACAGTCTGGTTTGAAAATTGGAGACTGATGAAGTGCTTCATAGAGAGAGAGAGAGAGGGAGAGAGAGAGGGGGGGCTGTAATCAAAGCTGAAACTTTTGGAGGAGTCTGATGGTGCATCTCAGCATGATTCAAGCATCTTCAGTGAAACCAAGATCACGTGACCTTTGACTTCACACCAGCAACGTGACATATTTGCGTTTGATGACGTTGTTCAGAATCTTGTATCTTCTATCTGTGTGCGCAGTATTTATACAGCATATACAGTACCATGTTCAACTATTTTAGGTTGTAAGAATGTTTCTATAACGTTTCCATTAAGTAACAAAGATAGTTACTTACAAAGGGATAGTTCTTGTTTTAAGTTCCATAAATTGATCCAAAACATACCTAATAATGTTTGTTATATAAAGAAACATTTTACAGGTGTTACTGCGGGAACGTTGAGAGAATGTTTTGAGAATGTTCTGTGTTAGCTTGGCTAAGGCTAGTATGTAAGTATATCTCTATTCTCTGTCGTCTCATTGGACCGTGTAAGTTGTTCTGGTTATTATCCGACCCTTTCAAATGTCCATTTAGCACTTTACTATAAACCCAGAACCCCACGGGCCCATTCCAGACATCTCCAGACTTAGCTAATGGATTGAAGCTCCTGAGATTCCTCACGGTTGAGCTGACGGCTAATCGTACCACTTCTTTCTAAATTATGATGATCATTTGCCTGTTTGCTTGTTTTCCATTCCATTTTTAGCGAATCTTCCCACAGTTGCCGTTTGTGATGTAAACATCGCCACAGAAATCGGTGCCATTGACGACAAAATCCAGCTAACAGAGAACTTCTAAAAACAGTGGCTGACGGTCAATACGTTAGCAAGTTTTCTTAACATTATTTTGTTCATTTCAACATCATTTCACAAACAAGATATTTCTGCTGCAGTAATGTTAGCAGAATGATTTAAAACATATTTTTAGTTGTAGTTTTATTTCATACATTGTTGTAAAAAGATACAGTAATAAAATAGTTTAAAATAATTATGTTATATTATATTATAATGTATTATATTATATTATATTCTTACAACTTTAAAAATAACAACATTTTGAAAGTTTCTGTTACTGAAATATAAAACATTACACAAACGTTCTTACAACCTTCTATAAAGAGTTAGCTGGGAGAACGTAATGGGAGTGTTTTGCATGTCACCTGACAGGAGCGCAGAGATGCTGTCTGTGGTCTCCAGCTGCAGTATTACAGCTGCATCGATTCTTCCTCAGCTCGTCGGGCTACAATACTCACGGGTCACACTTCTACACCCAATTTATTTTCATCACTGTGTACATGACTTGAGTCATAAAACAACCACCGCCACTAACCTTGAGGAAGTGATGTTGAGAACAGAGGTTTAGAGCAAAGGGACATTATTTATTAGGCATTATTTATGCCGTGTTTCTGTGTTTTGCACAGTGAGATTGTCAGAGCAAGATCCTGGTGTTATTTCTGTCTGTGTTCTATACCTGCCAACAAGTTTAGTTATAAGAACGTTTCCCTAAGGTTTCCATTAGTTAGCCAAGTTGTTAAAAATGTTACAGATTGTAAATATTTAAACGTGTTTGAACATTATTTAAACGTTTTTCAATTTTTCAAAACGTTTCAAAACGTTCCGCTAACAACTTAGCAATAATGTTTAGATATAACATAAAATGTTTTACTAATGTTACTGCAACGGTGTTTTTTGAAGAACATCTCTTTGATGATGTTCTGAGAATGATGTCTTCTGGTTGGGTTGTTCCTGCAGCGATTACATCACCAGCTTTAAAGATGAAATCTAGCTGAAGCAATCCGTGCTGCTACCTGTTGTCTGACGCAGTTCCTCTCAGCCGGTTTTGTTGCCAGAACACACACTGTCCCAGAATTCGGCCGAACGATGCATTTTTAAAGGGCAACATTGCATGAATTATTCACAAGCGTTGCAATCCCACAATGCATTGTGACAAACGCGATCAATTGTTCCATCTCAGATGCTGAACGGCTGAAGGAGGTGTCGATTGTAAATATATTGTGTTGAGCACTGAGACGTGTGCGAGACCTGTAGACAAAGTTGATTTGTACGGTGAGCGTCTCAAATCATTAGCATGCGCCCTCGGTGAGCAGCTCCCTATGAAACCACAAACAGGAAGGCGGATCACGTGGCTTTTCTCCTTCTATTTAAAGAGCTCCTGTCCAAAATGATTTGGATCAAAGGTCTTGAAAGGTTTTACTGATTAGGGACGTTTTTATGGAGCACTTGTGAAACTAAAGGCAGCTGACTGCTTGTGACCTAAGCATCAGAAGTATGATTAAGAGAAAGAATTTACATGGGTTTTATAGCTCATTGAAGTTTTAATGGAAGCACTTAACTGTGAGACTTATAGATGTTCTCTTGGGACCACGGTGGCTGAGAACATAAGCACAGGCCATTTAAAGTAAAGAGCCTCTTCAATGTACTGTACCAGACACTAAATGGAGGCAAGTCGCAAAGCTCCCATCTTCAGCTCCTGTCGCAGTACTTAAAAAACACAAAGATAACTAAAGCGTTTAATTTTTACACTCTTGAAGCAGAGAGTTCTTTCTTTCACCGGTCATGTCATACGGCTATTTCTCCTGAAAAATGTGCTTAAATGTGAAGCAGTTGGAAATTTCTGCTGATTCTTCTGAGGTGAAAAACACCAATGAAGTTTCAGAAAATCTTAATAATGTCTCAAACTGTGACTTTAATTTGCCAAGACTTTCATCAGCCGCCAGAAATCACAGTATGAACTTAGCAAGAATTCTTTTATTGCATCTTTTAATTCTTTTATAAAATGTCTTATTTGTGTAGATTTTATTTATCCCAATAAGCTTTTGAAGAAACATCTAAAATAACAACAGTTTTCAGTGTCTATGAAATTACAGACATAAAGTCATGCAGTCAAACTAATTTGTGTTCCCAGTGGAATCAAACCCACAGGCTTTGTGCTGCAAACTCAATGCTCTACCAGTTGAGCTACAGAACGCTCATGTTATTTTAATGAATTGTGAAGGACGTTTGGAGTTGTCATGAAGATCTAGCTGGTCCACGATGTTATGGTTGATATGGGCGGCCTGTTCCTCATCTCGCTGGAAGGCTCGTCTGATTAACTTCTTGACAAGTCTCAGCATTAATGCTGACACACTACAGAATGTCAACCTAATGACATCGGTTAGAAGATTTTCTGCTAAGTATCTGGTCGTGGTTGTTCTGCTAGGTGATTTGTTGTGTGTCATGGCAGTCAATTGCTTTATTTGCAGACCAGCTACAAATCAAGCGTTCTGGGCGACGTTCTAGTGTTGATTGGTCCGCAAACCGAGAGCTGAGATGAATGTCTTCTTGAGTTACGATTCACTGCTGGTGATTTAGTTGGTTTTCTCTTCTCTAATTTGCATTCCTCGATCCACGTACAGTAGAATCTCTCAGCATCTACAGGAATGACAGTGTAGATAAAGAGAGAGGACAGCTGGGTGTGTAAGCTGATAAATAAGGCCAAGAAGATCCAATTTTCTCAGCAGAAACAAGCGTAATGTAATTTAGCATGCAGTATTTGGTTAGGCCCAGTTCTAAACTGAATAGATAAGCTTTCATTGGATATTATGACCACCATTTTTACAACACTTTGAACCGCACTGCTTGTGTGGAGGTTTCTAACACCCGTCTGAAGGAGAAATATAAGAATGTGACGAGGTTGCGGAAACTGTAGTGGCTCACGAGTCACTACAAAATTAATCAGTGAATTATATCTGCAGGGTTGAATCAATGTCACCGAAGGTTTCGCTTGAATCAGAACTGGAGCAAACCTGCTGGGTGACCCAGCTAAGAGGAAACATTCTCAGAATGTTAGCTAATGTTCTCTATACGTTCTCTCTATAAGTTTTTAAGCGTTACACATATTTAAAAAACGTTTTTCTTACATGGTTTAAAAAACAGCATTTAAAAATGTTGCAGATTTAAAGAATGTTTAAATAACGTTTTAGAGTAACGTCAATACAACATAATAATACTGATGTTTTGACCATTCCTAGAACTTTCAAAATAACATTTTTTACATAACGCAAACATTAGGAAACATTCCTACAACCTAAAACTGTTAGCTGGGAGCCGTGTTTGTCATTGCTGAGGGAAAACAGAGCATGCAGTCTTTTTTTCATTTTATGGCACAATTTTGTGTTGAATTTGGCAGAGACCCCATGACCTGTGTGCTGGATTTGTGTTCTCTGAGCGGCTGTCGGGGCAGATTTCTGTCTGTAAATGCCAAAAGTCATTTTGCTGAGAAATAATGAAGACATTTATAAGCATTAGTCATACAACTCATTCATTCAGTCGCCCAAATATAATAATACAATCATAAATTAGAAAGAATCGAGTTAAACTATCAAACATTGTGGCCACGTCTTTATATTATGAAGGTGTTTAAATTTGAGTCATTTGGATTGTCTGTCAGGAAACAAAAGACTAAACAGGCAGATTTTTTCCTCTTTTGAGCAGCGTCCATCAGATCTATGTGTGATCTGTTGCGCTGGATGTCAGACAAAAGTGAAGTTTGTCTGAGTTTAGTGTCAGAGGTTATCTGTACCAGAGACCCCTTTTATAACCACAGCTGTTTGAGATCCACCAATCAGAACAGTCTCTGTTGCCATGGAATCAAGCATAGCCAATAATATTACAGAATTGTCTGCCCACATGCTTTAAAGTTTTTTGGTATATATTTAAATATTTTACAATAAGTCTAATTGTTTTTACTTATAGTGACGTTTTACCTTTATTAGTACATTCATATTTTTATTATAATATGTTGAACTTTAAATGCTTATTTGTTTATTTTGTTATTGCTGTTGCTGAGAAGGGATTGCGTTTATGATTATTGACATAATTAGTTTAATCATATATTTGAAAATCAATTTTTTGAACATTTTTGATATATCTTCACAAATTTAGGTTGTAAGTCTTTGCTATATATATATGTAACATTTACAAACCGTTCTGCTAACATTACTCCAGAAATGTTTCTGATAACTTTGAAAGCACTTTTAAAGAAACTTTAGCCAACTTTTAAAGAACGTTCCCTGTTTGCTGGATATTTCAGCCTGTGTTTCTCAATCTCTGTCATTTCATAAGTCTGTCAACGTTTGCCCTCTTTAAACGGCTGGTGTTGACAATTTATGGTCACTGGGCCACGAAATATCAAGCTAAATCCATGTAAAATAAAATACAGGATGTGTCTGGGATGCAATAACCTCTTGTAAAAAGCGAGCGCAGATGCTGTTAGTGGAGAACTGATACCTCGTCTGTTTCCTCCGCCAGTAAAGGCCTTGAATACCTTTAAAACACAAAGGCATTCCATCAGATGGTTTAGGTTACAGTTTAATGGAGGCGTGCATTCAGATAGCCACTCCATTTTTATTTCCCCAAAGCCACAATTACCGTGCGGCTGAGCAGAGCGCGTAAAACACCAGCAAAGTCATTTGACATTTATTTTTTTCCTCACGCGGCACACTGCTGCGTCACGCTGGTTTGCAGATTCAGCAGATGTTATTATGAGTAAAATAACCACAATGGGCAAAAATGTGGGCATTTCTAAACCACCTCAGGGGAGACATTTTTTTCAGGGGAGAACCCAAAAAATTGGCTTTTCCAAACCAATAAACTTCCAGCTCGATCATGTAATTACGGATTTTTTGCCATACTCGAAAGAAACAACCACAGCTTGCGTATTTCGTAATGCATGTTCGTTCCTGAGGCTTTAAATCTTAAGCATTGGAGCCCAGGACCCTATTGTTGAGGACTTTCCATTAGAAACTCCAGTTGAACATACATTCTATGTCAATTCCCCAGCCAAGAGTTTGTCACGCCATTCATTCAACCCTCCCATTCATTAATGCGGCCCGCATTGTTATTCAAAACGGGCTGGTAAATTAATTTAACGTAATTGAACTCTTTCACCCCTGATGTCACTCGTAACGAGTCCCAGCGCTGGTGGTGCATCTCAATAGCTTCTGTGCAACACTGAAGCTTCTCACCGTGTCGTGAGAGAGGAAAATCCATTCATGTTCTGTCAGACAGACGCTGGGCTGAAAGCATCTGTGCTCAGAGTCGCATCTCTTTCCTCTGAACTACTAAGAGCCTCAAAAAGACGAGTTTCCGTAATCTTCTGCAGACTTTACTTTGTTGTTCAAACGTTTGTCGGCCCAGAAGGTTCCTCCACCTGTTCCTGAGTGTCCTTTAGGGAAGTCAATAAGACACAGAGGGTCTCTGCACAATTAAATGCGCTTGAGGTTTCTGTGAGACTGAAGGAATATGAGGTTTTATGGTCCATTTTATAAATGTATTACTGATTATACTAACATGTTCCTGTAGCTTAACTGGTGCAGTACATGAGTAGTGCATTAGCAGTGCAAAAGGCTGTGGGTTCGACTCCTCAGGGACATACACACTAATCAAATCTACAACTGGAATATACTGTAACTGGCTTTGAAGAAAAGCATTTGCCAAATACACATATATTTATATATCATGTGTAAATGTAACATATATGTACATTTGTACCATATAATATATATATATATGGTAAATATGAATATATACAGTATCTATGGCACATATTAATATATAGAGTTTATATGGCACATATTAATATATACAGTATCTATGGCAAATATAAATATATGCAGTTTATATTGTCCATATTAACATATATACAGTATATATTAATATATACAGTATATATGGTACATATTAATATATACAGTATATATGGTACATAACCACTGTGATACTGTGATATATTTTTATGATAGTGATACTGTCATTAAAATTATTCTGTGATACTAATTCAAATGTGTGTATTTTCATACCATGTTTTAATTAGTGGTAAATGAATGTGGTGTTCATACACTCTGAACTGGGCCCAATCACAGCCGTGTATTAGTATTATGGTGTATATAACAGTCGTTCTGTCCTGAGCCATGACACTTAATTAAAATACCAGCGTTACCATGATTTCTGACATGGTACCAGGTTTTATGTACTACAGTAATTCCATGGTAAATGAACATGGCAATAGTTTAGTATCCTGGTATTTATCACAGTTAGTACACTGTCAACATTGAGTTGTTCTAAGATAATACATCAACTATTCAGTAAAACAGCAACATGCGCCGTACAAACCCGTTTAAAACACACACACAGCAGAGTTAAAACACAGTCTCAAAAGCACACAGTCTCAGAGGAGGTTTTGTTGAGGCCCTCTGCTGGTGTTACGTCCACACTGGATTAACCAAACAGCCCATTAAATGCACAAAAACCTCTCTGATTTGACATGCAGATTCTCCGGCGCTGCCGTGAATTCATTACTGTTTTCCAGCCTCCGGCACGAGCTGTGATAACCTTTTTGTTCAGGAGTGAAAATGTTTACCTGACATTTTTTTATGGAGTAACTGGAACTCATTCTGAGGTCACATTTCTAGGAATAAATTACACAGTGATGTTCAACACAACAGAGCGTGAGACGGTAATCGCTGAGGTGAAAGAACATCACTTAACAGACTTACTTGTGTTCATTTAACATAAACGTTTATGCAAAGTTATGTACCTTTAAGAGATTACAGGGTTAATATCACTGGAGCGGCCTTGTGTTGTTCAGGGGCACAACACTGAATTAAACCCAGCTATCAGGGAATGTTCTCAGAACGTTGGCTAATGTTCTCTAAAAGATCCTTCAACGTTTACGAAAGCATTTTGTTAGCTGAGTGTTTCTTACGTTATATAGAGCATTATAAGTCAAAAACAATATAAATCATGATAAAAATATAATCATAAATTAAAAATATATCATTATCAAAAACATTTCTCTTAAATGTTTTTGCAGAATTGTACAGAAGTTTAAATAGGATTCTTATAATCAAGCAATTATGTTAAAATAAGTAACCCATAGCAACCGCATCACTCACCATAAAAAACACCTATCAATGCTTTAGGACTCACCCTAGCAACCAAAAAGCAATGCGCTAATAACAACCTTTGCACAACCCTGGCAACACCCATTTATAGCCTTACATCATGGCAATGCTCACATTTCACAGTGTAAAAAAAGTGTTTCGCTGTAGCTCAACTGGTATTGGAGCATTGCGTTAGCAGCACAAAGGTCATGGGTTCGAGTTTGCATGATACAATTTATAGCTTGCATGCACTGTAAGTCTCTTTGGATAAAAGCATCTACCAAACGTGTCAATATACACATATATGATGTAAGAATGTTGTGGCTGGTTGCCAGGGTGTTGCTAAGGTTTTGTTGCTTCCTCGTCTTTTTTTACAAGGTACAGAAATTTGAAACTAAACACAGAGAAACTTTTGCCTGCATGTTTTCAGCTGCGTGTTTTTGTGGTTCACGGACATTCCAGAGCAATTTAGCATGTTTGTGTGTCCTAAAACTGCAGGGCTGCCGGTCTGTAGACACAGGCCTGAGCTGTTAAAGATGCATATGAGGTTTATTTTTACAGATTATGTGAATGAAAGACTCTGAGAAAGTAATATGAAATAAAAAAAGCATTAGCCAGCTGAGAGCAGCACTCACGCTAAAGAGCTCCTTCAGTTTAACCCGTGAAACCGTTCAGAAAGTGTAATGCGCTGATCGGCTCCAAATGGCTTTTTTGCACAGTATTGATTGGGAAATTATAACTGCTTTAAGTAATGTGAGCTTTTAGCGAGCGCCGCTAAATGAGAAACGGTAAACTCTCTCTGCAAATGATGCTACCTAATCACAGCAAATGGTAGACATGCCTAAAAGTGCTAAAAAAGCATTTCTGGTTAACATTTATAATCCGGCCGCTCGCCTCACAATCACACCGAGACGTATCAGACGGCCACGGCCTTCTGCGGACGAGTGCTGTCTCACTTTGAAGTCTTAAATGCGATATCGCATTTACTGATGCAGCAGAAATGGCTCTTTTCAGCAACTTAAATTGCACCGTGGAAGACAAAACACAAACAAATACAGAAATGGCATTAAATATTTAGTGGGGTCACAGCTATTCAAAATATTCCAAACAATAAACACTGCTATTTTAAATGTCAGACAAATCGTGATGCCATCTGTGTCAGCAAGCCGTGTCCATTAGATAAAGACTCAACAGCCCGGTGCAAACGCTCCCATCTGTGTTTATATCACAGGACCACGGCTCTCGTGTAAATCGCTTTATCCGGAATTATTCACAGAGGGAAAATGTAATGATTGTCTTCATTTTTTATTAACAAGAATAATGATGTGGACCATAAGGAACAATTGAAAGGGGTTAAATCTGTCATGAAATATCGTACTGTCATGGATCATGGAAAACAAGGTTTAACAGTCTTACAGTTTACAGTATTATAACAGGCATAAAATGAATTGTGACTGATGTGGAGTGACTTCACATCACAGCAACTTCACAGCTGGTTTTCTTACCAGGTAACATCTCAGTACGCTGTTATCAGAACCATTATTCCCAAGTTGTTAATAAAACGTTTTATCAATATTACAGAATTGAAAAAAAAATGCATAACCAAGCAATAACGTTAATACAACGTCTAAAACACTGGACATTTTGAACATTCCTAGAACTTTTTAACATTTTTGTTACTTAATGGAAACATTAGGACGTTCCTACAACCTAAAATTGTTCGTTGGTTCTGTGGTCACCATGCAAGGTTCTGCAACAAAGCTTTAGTGTCACTCAGAAATGAGAGCAGTATATAAACCGGTGACAGACTCACATCATGAGTGTTCTCCACATCTGAGCTTGTTTCTGCATGAATAATAAATAGCTCACGGTTGCAGATCCTGAAATTCCCTTTATTTCTGACGTCTCTCTGCAACTTTCCTGTTACATCATCTTCTCTTTCAGAACAGAATTCCATGTTTTTATGTTTTGCATGGATTACAGTTTGCTAGCAGTTGCTAACGTGCGAGTTGATGGATTGTGTTTTTGATCGGATACACTTGCTACAGTAGGTTTCCCATTTATCAGTGAAAACTAGATGTGACAGATCTCACATCTATGCATCACATAGGTAAACTAGATTTGTATATTTATGACATGATATATTTATTGTAAAAATCACGATTCTAAGACACTGTGAATGGTTGCTAGGGTGTTTCTAAGGTGTGTTTTGACGTTTAATGGGGCAAGCATCCGCAAGATCATGGGTTTGAGTCCCAGGGTGCAAATAAAGTAATTTGAGTCAAGAAATTAGTTTTCTGCATGTTTTATTCACAGCTAAGAGTTCATCTTCCAGACAGACAAACAATCCGGCTCAGAGTTCATCAGACACAGAAATATTCACTCATTCTTTCTTCTCATGTGAGAGATTTCTGCCAGCTGCTTTCAGACTGTAGTCATAATCATAAACGCCTTTATTTGCTAATAACCCGACGCAAAACATTTCCCATGAGCAGAATAACAGATCAAATAAATAAAACACATAAAACACAAACAAGCAACTGGATGAACTATTAAACGCAGAGAGCGTAGAAATAATAAAAATATAATCAGATAAAAAATGTATGTGGACTTTAAAAATAATGGGCCTGATTAATGCAAAACAAGCAAAACTAAATTCTTTAAACGGACGCTCACATTATCAGACATTTATAGCAATGAAAGTGAAAAACAATAATGTAGATGTAGCTGTGCAGACAGTGACGTAAAAAATACAATTAATCTTTTAACATGTGAATGTAAACCAGAGTCGGAACTTATTTCAGTGTAAATAGTCCATTCAGTCCATTCTCATGTGAATCGTTACATTAAATGTGATCTTTCTGAATATTGTGTAATAGTTCTGAATATTCCTGTAGATTTCAGAATAATGTGATTATAACAGTGAACACCATCACATTACTGAGTAAACAGTAACATTATAATTATGATAAATATTAACCAGAACAGTCATATTAACATCTACTGATGATTTGTGATGTTTTAGCCGAGTGTTAATCAGGAAATCTTACATTATTTATTGCATTATCTTACATCTTATTTATTGAATCAAAAATAAGACATTAACTGAATAGATGCTGCAAAACAAAAGATGCAGATTATATGTAATAAAAGCTGATCTGATTGGTCATTAACATTTTACGCATTTATGATTGTGAGGTTAGTGATACAATTAAAGGTCTCAGTGCAGTAAGATTCACAAAAACTGTTGATCAACATGTTCGTATATAAACGATAGCCAAACGTTGGCTAAACGTTAAAGCTGTGCACATACGTGTGACAGGCCCTAAAAAGACAGCAGTGTGTCATTCACAGCTCATCCTGTTGGGATTGCCTCCCCGCTCCTGCCAGGGCTGTCAGAAACATGGGCTGTGAAAAGCGCAGGGGTTGCCACTGAGTTAATGGGGGGGCAGGACTCAGAGGAGTCAGTGGGTTCACCGGAGCTTCTATCAGACAGTGTCGTCTGGACAGACGTGTGTGTGTGTTGGTATGAGTGTGTGTGAGTGAGGGTGTGTGTGTGTGTGTATACAGACTCGCTGACATCACCGCAACAAATGGCCCTCATGCCCTTAAGTGGGTCGCGGAGCGGCTGTCCTGTTTGTTTGTTAAAGAGAGACGTGCAAATATGAAGTCATTATAACTGCTTATATAATATAAGTTATATATAAATAGGTTTAACAGAGATTCTAATACCCAGTTTCTTCAGATAGCGTTTTGTGTTTATGTTTTGAAATAATGTTTTTGCGTTTCTCTGGCTTTAGTGTCAGAACTGTAGATGTGTGGAGAAGCCAACACACATTAAACAAACAATCTAGTTTGTTGTGATGTAGCTCTGATGTGGTTCTGTCAGGCCAAAATCAGGGTAATGCGCAAAAATCGATGTGATTGATTCTGTCCTGTTTGAGCCGTTTATGAGCGTTTTACAATAAAAAACATTCACACACACTCCATGTACATACACCTGTACATACACCTGTACATACACCTGTACATACACCTGTACGTGTGTGTGTGTGTGTGTTTGTGTTTTACTAGGAAATGAACCGTTTAAGAAAACAAGCAAAACTGTTTGATTGTTAATCTGTAAGTGCAAATGATTTAATCTATGAGAGCCCATTATTTCTATATGTATATTTCTTATGTTTGCTTGTTATTTCCATAACTGGACATAAGATTATGTCCAACATTTGAGGCCTCAAGCAATTATGAGCCGTGGACACCAGCGACACGGCTGGAAACTGAAATTTTGCCCATCATTTCCATAACTGTAAATTTCTATAACTTTTGTATGCCCACCATTTTCATAATTGTACATTTATATAACTTATTTTTTCCCATCATTTTCATAACTGCACATTTCTGTAAGTGCTTTTTGATCATAATTTCTGTTCTCACTCACCAAACAGTTCATCCTTTGATTCACCTTTTCTTTTACGGGTTTCCTGCCATAGTTTGGCGTGACAAATTGTTTAAAAACAAAAATATCCCATATTGCCTCTCAATGAGCGAGGCTTAAGAAAACTGCATGAATAATAATCATAAACGAAAGCAGTTCATTTAAACAGCTTCACATGGCTTGAGTCGTGTCACCGCAGCATTTTATGTCCCATCATTAATCACTGTTGGAGTTCATTTGATTTGCAACAATCGTAACTCAGGTTTTTTACTAGTCAAATACCGTCTCAGACTAAATGGCACTCGCGTACCGCATGTATACTGATTGCCAGGGGACGTGTTGCTTACTGCTAACGCTAACAGTGAAATATCACGCTGGGTAATCCCCCATCCAATTAGATAAATCCACTCCGCCACACTCCGCACGTCTAATCTATAGCAGCATGAGGGAAAGTATTAACACAGCTTTGTTTCTCCCCACAGGGAGATGAGAAAGTGAGAACAAATAGTCCTAATGAGGTGTTTTGACCTATAGCAGTCTCAGATCTACACCGAATTTGGCCTGCTAACCCCCTTCTGAGGGTAACAGGGGTCCTTACAGCACTCTATAGGAGATGTAACTCGCCAGCCGTTTGATCTGACACATGAGGGGTCGCCAAAGTTTGAATTAAGCGGCGAGGTCGCATTTGATATGCAGGTCCGGGGGGCATGCGGCTTGCATGGCTGGCTGAAGTGACATTTGACGTTACTTCCAAGATCTGGGGCCTCAAGCAGTTCTGAGCTGTTGACACGAGAGACGCGGTTGGAAAGTTTGTTTAGGCTGGAAACAAGTTTAACAAGTCAGCGCTGTCGCAAATGTTCAATCCAAAACTTACTAAATGCCTTTTAAAGATTAAATGTAACCGAAAATTGCAGTTGTTTTTACTCACTCTGTTGTTTGCATCTGTGATTCATAAAAACAAATATATTTAAACATTTTTACACTCTTTTCACATAGAATTTTAACTCATGTTAGATTATATTATAAAGCTGTATAATGCTTATCAGTAATACATTTAAAGTATTTATTTAAGTACTTTAATTTTGAAGCTTTTTTAAGCCATTTATTGTGTTTATTTGTGTTTTTAAGAAGTTGACAGACATAGTTGTTCTATGAACATCTCCAAATTTTCTCCTTTTGTGTTCTGAGGAAAATAACAACAGTTTAAGTATCTGAACCACACGAGGTTAAATAAATGATGACATTTTTCAAATGAACGCGTGTTGCAATAGAGAAAAGTTTCAAACTCGTGTCTCACATGCAATAACGTTCGAAAATATCTTGTGTTTCTTGCACTGAAGAAGCCATGAATCATTTCAAAAAGATTTATTGTGTGCAGTGATTATTGCCCAACCTTTGCAGCCTTCAAACTATTTTCTTCTTTTCCGTTTTCTTTTGCTATGCAATCGTTACCTCATCACTACATAGGCAACGACCTCATATTATAGGAAAAAACTCAACAGGGAATAAAATCATTATAAATCGGGGCATGTCATCCGCTGAACTCTCTAATAGAGGGCAGTGACAGGAATTCTGAAGGTTGAAAGTGGAGTACAGCCCAGCAAGCAATGAGACATTCCTGTTTTTCCCAGCGACTGTGAGAACTATCAAACACAAATGTGCTGAGTAACTAATACCACAATGATGGATTATATCCACACAAAATGTCCTCACATTTCAAGTGAAAATGAAAAGTCCAGGCGCTGAACTTCACTGGTAAATTGTTACAGACACATTTGTGTCTATGGAAGTTAAATGTATTGTTTAAAAAAATAACTCTAATCCTGTATTCACACTGGAACGCTATAGATTCAGATTCAGGGCTGGTAAACAGTGTGAATGCCCATTAATTCACATTATGCACATTAATATTTATGTACCATGTGGCTGCATCGCTTCTTTAAACAACCCAACTGACAGGAAATATTCTGAGAACATTGGCTGACGTTTTCTAAACATTATCCTAATGTTCTCAAAAACACTTCTGCAGTAACATTGGTAGAATTGTTTTAATGTTTTATATCATATATATCAAAAATAATACTTTAATATTACTTTTTTAATGCTTTTATTTTTTTATAGAAATGTTACAGAAATGTTCTTGCTGTGTATGATATTAAATATGTTAGTTGAAAGGAAGAATGATGCTAATTTTTGGTTAAATTATAATGTTTCAGTTGTGATAATTATTATTAATCATTAGATAACTGGATGTTCAGCTCAGTTTTCCACATCAGTCACTGTTTGTTGAAGGCAGAGGCCATTTTGTGGTAGCAAAGAGCAGAACTTATGTTTTTGTGTTTTAAAAGCCACTTTATGTAAAAATTTAAGCATTATGACTTTGCACAAAAACAAACACAAACACAGCATCACTTCAGAACGCTGTGGAAATGGCAGAGCAGAAAGAAAATACGACTGTTTTCCAGACAGACACAATGACATCTGAACTGTTGTTGTCTAAACCGTGAGCTCTGTGCTTGTAAGAGAGCTACACATACATAATAAACTCAGTGCTCAGTAAGCACAGATTAAAAAAATACCTCACCAAAAACATAAAACTCTGTCATGTCATTTCAGATCTGTATGTTTTTTCTTTAGTGGATCATCAAAAGATGTCTGGTTACCAATGTGCTTT
>JBAJNP010006118.1:0-26618 GCA_036877545.1 Yasuhikotakia modesta | reverse complement strand
TTTTTATGCTGTGCAAATGTCTAATTTTACACTTGATGTAGAACATGCTCATAACATCTGCTCAGATGTAGCTCTTTTTTGAACTACATGCGTGAAACTGTAATTTTATCCTCTACTGCCGCTTGTATAAAAGACGAGATGAATTTAACTTATTCAGAAGTAAAAGAATCAAGCAGAGATTCAACCGAAACTTGTTGCCTGTGAGTTTTAGTCACACATGAAATTATGGTTCAGGCTTTGGTGAATAAATATTTCAAAGAAATCACAAATTTATGCTGTACTTTACAGCTGCAATCTGTAGCCACAAAGCAGCTTTGTGATTGGATGTTGAACTGACCCCACCCACTAATGCATGGTTGCAATTAAACCTGGGTTTACTGTAAGGTTGATATGAAAGCAACAATCAGGCGTCTGTAAAATACCAGTGAAGATGTTTACTGACACACTTTATATCTGACTGAGACATTCAGTGTTTAACTTTGACACCAGACTGAATGCATCACGATAATGATGCTACAAAGTACTAAACTCCTGCGTTCAGTTCTGAGTTTCTGAGTGTAACAGAGAGAGCAATTCAATCTTTTACCTTTTAGCCTTTAAGCAGCTATTTGAAAAGTGTGATATGAGCTTTAAATGTACAGAGAGTAATGTGTAATTATTTTATACAGCCGGTCACATGAGTAAATATAAAGTTGAACTGCAAGCACTGTGTAGAACTGTTAAATATTTAGTTTTGCCGCTGTGTCTAAAAAACATGAATTATCTAGCGCTGAAAACTACATCAGAGAGGAGTTTGTGCCATGTAACATATCGACTCATTCAAGCTGGACTTCCAGACAGGAGAACCGAGGTGAGTCTTTTCTCTCCAGCTTGTTTAGATAACCAAGCACACCATTAACTGTCTGAAGACCCGAATTAGTTACTGTAGTAGTTATTAGTGTCCATCTGCTGAGACAGTCTGTGAACATTCATCATTTGTTTCTCACTGTAAGCCATTAAACTTCAGTGGACTGTTGCCCAAAGGTCTGTCTGATAATTATTAAACCGAGTCAACAAAAACTTCTAGGTCAGAAGAACAAAAAAGGATCCGTGTGTAAGTTTGTCCCTGCTGTGTAATGTTATACTTTTATATGTTATAATATTATACTGTTGTTTTATGAATTACACAGAATCATTTTAATGCACTTCATAAACCTTTAAATGTTCATTACTTCCTGAAAGGAAAGTTCATGGCCTCAAATAACACAAAACGGACACAAGATCCACACAACGCCAACCAGCAATGAATTTGTCCTCAGTAAACCCTTTGCTGAATGTTTATACTGTAGGTTGAAAAGCTGAACAAACTTGCAGATCTGACAGAGACTCGTCTGAAAGAGTTTGTCCAAGGTAAAACCACAGTACAGACTGTAATACAGCACAATAAATATAAGTATAAAACTAAAAAGTACTTTAAGTCGCACTAAAGTTCTGAAGTTTAAGTAAACTAGTCGTGTACTAAATTTACTGCTTTTACAGTGTGAAAAAAATGAGTTGTATTGAAGTAGTACACTTAACACTATACTAGTATCTGTACTTACTAGATAAAGTATGCTTACAATACACTTGCATTTAGGTATACTTAATACAATGCGATGAAAGCCATCGTGTAGCTCTATGTTCTGCCACACGGTGGTGCTCAAATCTCATGTTAAATCTCATAACGGGATTAACACATAAACGCATGTCCAACTGCAACGATTTTGGCATAATAACAATTTTGTGCTTCATTTCCTTTAAATGTAACTTGATTTTCTTTTCTCTCTCCTTTCAAGGAAAGATCTTCCTGAGCCAAACCTGTCTTACCCAGAATGCCTTGCTGGTTTTGTGGAGGTTCCTGTCAGTGAATAAGAGGCATGACCTCTGGCCCCTCATGGATGAAGCTCTCACCAGCAAACAGCACATGGACACGGTAAAGATCTCTGAGATGTTTGGAGCTGTAACACCAAATTATTGATTTGAGATGCTCTGGACTTTTCTGGAAGGCAGCTGGTCAGTTGTAACTCTGCACTGGTGAGGACCTTGAAGAAGAAATGAGTTTTTAATGTTGTGTCTCCAGAAAGAAACTGACAGTCCTGTGTAGTTCACCTTTCAAAGTACAGCCTTCTGAGACCAAACCTCCCACCAAAACTTTTGATACATTGATTTCTGTCCAATCAAATGTTCTCTAGAATAATGAGGTTCTAGCAGGTTAAAGTGATTCCCAACAACAACCAAACTGTTCACACACAAGATAAAGTATATAGTTTAAAATGCACAAGGAGTGATTCATTGTGGGTGAAAACCTGTTTACAGATTATACAGAGGCAGCTATCAGAAATATCTTACAAATGTAAATGCCTGAAAGTGCTTTTGGCACCTGTTTTAAGGTGAGTCATTTTGGTGTGTCTTGGATTGTCATTAGCATAAGACATTTCAATAGAACAGAACAAGTTGCTGCTTTTGCAAAACACAATAGAGTAACACAATTTCTCAGTAAAGTTTTTTGAAGATACTTGTTAGATGTTCCTTCTAAAAGTCCAAGAAATAAAAAGACAGCAATTGTTAATATGCAGAAAATGTTTATCTTTAGTCTCAAACTTCTCGGGACAAACAGTTGAGATGTACGAGAGATCTTATGCAGGCCGTGACTGAAATTGGGCTGCAGACTCTTGTATGTGTCGTACCTACAGCTGGGAGCTTATCAGCGTCATTTCTGAGAATCAGCAGAGTGTGTGAGTTTTTCCGAGTGTGGGAGGTGTGTATCTGACACACAAACGTGTGCATCTTTCCATACCAGCCCACAAACTGCTGTGTGCTTCACAAACACTGAAGATTCCATAAGAATCAGAAGACCAGCTGGATCTGGTCACCATTAGCATAATCGGACCTTTGAGCTTCTCAGGTCTTTAGGTCGTGTCTCCAGAAAACGTAATGTCTCATCTTCAGCTTAAACTGTAAAAACGTACTAAATGATTCTTGTGGTATTACAGTATGGTGTGATCATTTTGAAGCCCACCTTTGAATGCCACCTTAGCATTCAGTATTTTGTACTTTGTACAGTATTTTGTTTTTTTTGTTCTTAAGTATTTTGTTCTTAGCATCAGATGACATCACTTTACCGCCACAATGTTTTTTTTGTAAAAACGCAGACATAACAGGCACACAGGCAAGCGTACGTGTCCGTGTGCCAAACTCTGCTGCAGAAAACACAACACGACCAATTCAAGAACAGCTAACTGTGGTATCTTGGATCAGATTTGAAAGCTTTTCTGTGTTAATGAGGGGCGTGTGCAGGTTTTTGTGAGGAAACATCTTAATGTGTTCAGTCACGTCTCTGTGCTCGTGCTCAGGGTCACTGACAGCTTTTGTTTTGCTTTGACCACAGACGATGTCCCTCCACAATCCTGTGAGCACAGATACATACAGTTCTGAATATTACCCATAATCCATCTGGGTGTAGGACCTGTGCTAACATTTCTCCTTTGTGACATCATTGCAGATATCAATGTTAGTTTGGCTTAATTTGTAACCTGCAATTTTATATTTCAAACACAGATGGCGATAGAGAGGCAAACATTTTGAATTGCAGCTTTAAAAGATTTAATTTAAAATTTATTTTCTAGTGCTCAGAAAAATCTCTAGTAAATTTTAATGACATTTTTGTTCGTTTAAAATTGCACAGCATGTTTTAGAGGAAATAAAAAGGTAACATGAGCATTATTTAAAAACAACAGACATCATTGGCATATGGCTACAGCGTGTGTGTCAGAGCGATGTGTGAACAGAACAGCGGGTCATATCAGAGAATTTTCCTGTGTGGTCCGGTCTGGGTGGGGGGGGTCCGGAGCTCGTGAACATTGCTGAGCTGTGAGAAATATCTGCGAGTGTAATCAGGTTAAACAAACTCACGGAAACAGAAGGAGAAATTTTAAAAGGCCTCTGTCTGTCCCTTTCCATTCATTCGTTTGACTCTTGTGTTCGTGACCCAGGACAAAAGTGGTGGAAGATCACGTAGCTTGTACAGCTTCCTCCAAGTTTCAGAAAAAACGTGTTTGTGTTTGTACCACCCACCCGGCCCACCCGTCTTACCGGTAGAGGAGTGGAGAGAGAGAATGAAGCTGTGAGCAGGAGACACAGACAGGGCAGTGACCGGTGCAGAAGTGTGTGTCTGTGTGTTTGTGTGAGTGTGTGTCTGTCTGTCTGTTTGTCTGTGTGTGTGTGTGTGTGTGTGTGTGTGTGAGAGAGAGAGAGAGAGAGAGAGAGAGATACAGAGGCTATATTGCAAATTACTTTCCAAATTACAAATTATACTTAGATAATGAAAGTGCCTGTATCATCATCAAAAGCATCTAAAGCATTTACTGTAATACATAATTTTATATGAATCTATCATTCAGAGACAGGCCACTTAACATTCAAATGTGTTCTTTTATTTTACAGAATAGGTGAGAGTGTGAAGCTATCAGCCACTTACTGCCCAGGGCCAAACTCACCAGAAAGGCTTCAGTCTCACTATATGAACAACGTCTGATAGGAGATTTTAACACTGTTATGCAACTCATGACTCACAGAATTCATACATTTTCCACTTTTACATGTTTTAAATACTCTACAGTTTTCCTACTTAATTGTTCATAAGTTTTAAAGCTGTTAAAATATTCCTGCGATATATCGATAAACAACATTTCATGGGCTATTTAAATAGTAATGTTTAAATCTTTTTTGTATCTGTACCCGTTTCAAAACAAGACACATGACTACACGTGACACTGATGTGTAACTGCATAGCTAAAGTTTAACTCTGACACAAGTTAAATGTGGCAAAAAGTAAAGAGTTGAGATCAGAACAAGTAAAACATTAATGATTTGTTTGTGGTGTTTGTTGATGCTGGTCAGACATAATGTTAAAATCATGTCGGGACATACTGACCTCGTCTTCATCTCCACCATCATCATCATTCAAAATCAGACTCTGTGTTTCTGACTGTAAACTGAGATTACTGCAAGGTGTTTTTCGATGTTTTATCTTGTAAAAGTTAATGGGACATTGCAGAAGATTTTTTATTACTCAAGGGTTGATTTTTAAGCAATTTAATGCTGCCTTTGTTTCAGATCTTTTGATAAATATAATTATAGGAATAAATGATACGGTTACATAAAGTTTATATGAATTTCATGCCCAGTTGTGAATTTATCCCAAGAATTTAATGAGAAATGTTTTGATTAATATTGTATTTTGAAACGTGACTTTAGTTCTAAAGTCTCCTGGTTTTTAACACTAAGTTTTGATCTGAAATTCAGGAAGAGACACACGTGAGATTAACTGTCTTCTCAGGAGATGGTTTGATTGCAAACTCTGTGTCAACAAACCCACAGTGAGCCAATCGGCTTCCTGAAGAGAGACCGCGAGCCAATCAGCTTCCTGAACTGCGCTCAGCTGATTTAAAACTCAATTATTGGATGACACACATAGTTTGGACTTTATTCCCGACTTGTAAACAATACAAGCAATTCTGATGAAAAGATAACGGTTTGTGCGTAGCTCCATTGTCATAAGGGGAAGTTGGTGCAGAATGACTTTAGTGTATGATCCTTTAAAGAGTTCATGAGGAAAAAAGATTGACTAGGATAGAAATACAAACCTAAATTTCTAGGTTACCCTCATGGTCTTGAATGTTGACATACAGGGGGCCGGATTTGAAGGCTGTTCTCTCTCTTGATTGGTTGACAGAGACACACCTTATATTTTCTTCACAGACAGACAAACACACACAGTGCAAACACCAGGGTGAACGACCGCTTCATACATATTGAGTGCGTCATTGTTTTATTTGCTTCCCGAATTGATTTTCTCAGTTTATGGGTTACCGCATGCATCCCCACACTATAATGAACAGAAACTATCAGTCAGTTTTATTATAAGCTTGTATATTACTATAATAAATTGCTTGTGTACTGTAATGTCATCTCATTGTTTGTTTTTTACAGTTGATAAAGTATATAGTACTTTATATCTTAAATATCTTTTGCTGATTAGCACTGGAAGTGGGGCAGTAGATTATGCCACCGCTAATCTCAGTCCAGATATTATCAGTGACGGACAAAATCACTTGTGGGAAAATTGCTAAAATGAATTTTTTGCTGTCCTTAAAGAGAATTTCATTGCTCAGGGGACTTTAGTGAGTTCATGTTTATGTTTTATTTAAATATTTGTTAACTTTAGTCAAAAAAATCCAAATAATTGTTGACAGTATAGAAATCCAGAGCAATAAATATGAACATGTTTTGTGTGAAAGAGTTTGTTGAGGTATGAAAAATGTTCAGATCTCTTTGTTTGGAAACTCAGCAAATTTTGTGATGATGTTATAATCTCTGAAACTCGTGTTTAAACGTGTAAGAAGATGCATTAAATCTCAATTTGCTTTTCATGTGATCTCATGTCTGTCTAGGAAAAATTCAGATATTAAAGTCTTTTATCAGATATTAAAATCTTTCGTTTCGCTTTTCACCGCAGTCAGAAGTGGTCTGAAAAAATCACTTCTGGTTAATGTTGTTTGATTGATTGAAGTGGTGTATTTGAGACTGAATTATAATGTACAGAACCTCTCTGTTGGATTTGGGGTTTTATTGTGAAGAATGAGATGTTCTGACAGAGTCTCCAGTGTTAGGTGTGTGTTTAGGCTCTCCTTAAAAAGACAACAACCTCACTTCCTCTGTGCGTGTGTGTAGATGCTTTGTGCTGCTGTCTCTTCTCGTCCATTATACTCTTTCCGTCTCAGACAGGCGCCTGTGTGGAGAATTGAGGGAGTTTATTAAAGTGCGGGAGTCCATGTGTCGTACATCTGCATTCAATGAGCTGCAACAGCTGATTTCCTGCTCCGAACAAAAGCATCCAGAGAAAGTAACATTTCCTCTCATTCTTCATTGTCTTTCTAATAGCAGATAAATGAATGTGACTCAGAGACGCACAGGGAGGATTTAACAGTGTCATCACATGTCAGCGACTAGAAAGGGGAAAAAGTTAATCGTTGCTGAAACATCAAAGCGAATGTGATTAATGCTGCTGTTGCTGTTATAGTTTTAAGAAGAAAACGAAGGAGTCGAAGGATTGATTTGCATCAATTTCAGAGCAGGAAGGAAAAAGTTTTTAAAAGAAAATCGAAAGTTGGAAAGTTTGAATGAAAGTTTGAATGAGAGTTTAAACAAAAGTTTGAAAGAACGTTGGAAAGTTTAGAAGGAAAAACGTTTTTAGCGGAAGCTACGGAGGGTACAGGCTGAACCCGGTGACCAAACTGCACAAATCGCAGCCAAATGTGTGTGTGTATCAAATAATAAAACAGAGTTTTGCTTTTCATCGGTAGTTTCCTTGATAAACAGAGGTGGTCTTGTGAATAATGACCACAGTTATCAAAAGACACTTTGTTTGAGCGCACAGCCTGCTGACCCATGTGTTGTATAACTCAGCATCTCATTTAATCGCCCACAGACAGACGTCAGTTTAGATTGACAGACACAACTCTGTATTGCTGCCCAGCCATGCCATCAGATGTCTGTCTGTCTGTCTGCCTATCTATCTACACACACATATAAAACCATTATAGAACCATTTCTTGTTTACTTACTGTTTACTTCTTTATGGAACCTTATAGTCAAAAATGGTTCTTCTATGGCATCTTGAGGCACCTTTAAAAGAGTCTAAGTTAAATGAATTTGTAAATAAACTTTGGTGTCACTGTTGTTTTTAAATCTCCCCAATAAACCCTTTACCTTTTTCCACCCTCCTAAACTCTGTATTGATCTACTAATCATTAAATCTCTTCCCTCAGCTGTTTAGTTTGTTATTGGTTGTGTATCGTCATGAATGCTGCATGTCACTGAAGTTCAGCAACACATGGCGTCACGTCGTCTTCATCCAGTTGTTATTATGTATGTTAAGATAAATGCTCTCCCGTGTGCAAACACACATACTTACCCCTGCACGCAATCTGTTTGTTTGTCTCAGATTATAGAATAGCTGTTTTTGTGCCAGAGAGTTCAAAAGGCTATTGGAGGTTACAAATTTAGGTAACCAATCATGCGTGATGGGCGGAGACATAATTAATGGGAAAGCAGGACAAATGATTGGATTGGTTAGGAAATGGAGAGATTACTTGTGATGGTTTGTTAAACTGTTATCTGCCCCAAAATGACCAACTTGCTCAGTCTGCTATTCTTAGCAATAACTGTTCTGTCATGGTCACTCAAATGTTGTTGTTCTGAATCCGTTTGATGTGCTGAACAGAAAACAACATTAAAAATAAGACAAACAACGTACAGTAAATTAGTCTATACATCCCACAGGCGTTGAGACTTCCAGTCTCATGCATTAGATTTTCATAAAGAACAGCTTGACGTTAAAATCAATATTTACTGATAATCTTCCTTTTAGCTCTCAAATCTCCTTTGCAGAAAATGCCAAACCGCAAATGAGATTTGAGGGCAAAGGGAGAGATTAGCGGTGACCGGTTTGCTGCGTTTCTCACACAAAGATGTGCAGATAGGTTTAGAGACTTACATTACAGTTCATTACAGGGATTGTGTTGTATTACACGCAGTGGATTACAGCGCGTAAGTTGTGTGGATTTGTAGAGTTTGACAGCTGTGACTGATGTTTTTATTGTGTGGAAAATCTTCATTAACATTCATTAAAATGAACCCTTTTGTGTTTTACAGAAATCAGGCAGTATTACAACAACATGACGGTGAGTAAATAAAGCTAAAGTTTTATTTTTAAGGTTCCTTACAGCTATAGAAATGTACAGTATATGCATGCAGTGGGGTCCAAACCTCTGCGACCAGATGGAAATCTGGGACTATAAATGTAATTAAAACCTGGAAATAAATGTTTTAGGAATTAATATTTCTAGGCTTTTTAATCTAGGTTTTGTATGTGACTCAGCTTGTTAACTACTTAGGGCTAAAGGTCAGATTTCTCGAGTTCATGTAAAAATAAAATAAAAAACAGCTGAGCAGTTGTTAATTATAATAAGTATTAAATGCATCTGAATAACCTTCTCTTTCCTGCTGCGGTGTGTGTAGTTGTGTGTGTGTGTAGTTGTGTGTGTGTGTGTGTGACTCCTGACCCTGAGCTGTGCTGTGCAGACAGCTGTCTCCAGCTTCACTTCCTGTCCACACACACCCCACTTCCTGTCCACAGAGAGGAGCTATTCTAAAGCTTCTGAAGACCTAGAATGGCATAACAGAAGCCAAGTGTGTGTGTGTGTGTGTTTTGTCATCATTATGGTATCATGATTGAGGAAATCAGGAGAGCATGAGAACAATGACCTCACTCTTCTTCCTCAATGCTCTTCTGATAAGGAAGTTTTTTTTTAAGATTATTTTTGTAATTGTTATGAGACCGTTCATGAGGACAGAGCCGTAAATCAAGCATCACAGATGAACTTGTGTTACCTTGGACATACTAGTACACATTTTGGTACACTAGTGTAATAGTGAAATTCACTGGTTTTGTGTCCATACAGCAGAAGTCAAAAGAAGCTTATTTTGTGTTTCTCAGAAGCCGGTTTAGAGTGACATGAGAATGATGGAGAATTTTCATTTTGACTTCACAAAGTCATGCAAAACAAAAATGCTGTTTATCGTGTAGCTGTTTCTATCTGTTTGAAATATGTCCCAGATGATACGCTGCTGTGTTTGTGTTATTCAGATTATTATAATGTGAGATGAAGCCCCTAATATGAGATCCACTCGGTTCGGCCCACCGGCATGTGTACACACACAAATATTTGTACAGGGGGACAGTGACCTCGTCGTTGTGTAATAATTGTTCCGGAAAGAGGACAGTGTCTGTAGTGCTGCGATTTTGGTTCACGAAGGATTTTGGTTTAATTGTAGGTACAGCAAGAAACGGAACACATAAAAAAACTGAATAGAGTGACAATACAGAAGCTTCTTACAGGAAGATGAATGTCTGCACAATCTTAAAGATACAGATGAAACACTGTCACAAGATCTCATGCATGTCAGTCTCACCAGCCTCAGATAGAGACGCTACTGTGAATCTTACATAAACCTGAGAGAGAGGGGGGGGACAGTCTCACAGCCCTGGTGTGTGTGTGTGTGTGTGTGTGTGTGTGTGTGTGTGTGTGTGTGTGTGTGTGAGTGCGTGTGTGTGAGTGCGTGTGTGTGAGTGCGTGTGTGTGAGTGAGTGTGTGTTAACCTGCTGTCTCCACAGCCCCATCACAGGTTAAACAAGGTTTTTCACTGGCACTGAATCACAACATTAAATCGTCTGTTATTAAGACCTTCAGCTAAATCTCTGCTGCTGGATGTGATTTACAATTCTACATTTCTTAAATCTTTTTCATCTCTTGTTCATCTGATTTTTTTAGAAGGCAGAGGGGATGTGAGGTAATGAAACGGGACACACACGGCCGTAACGCACAATTCACTCACAAATAAAACCGTGTCATTATCGTCTCTCAACACACTGCAGATATTTTACTGCTTCAGGGAAGGACAGAATTATTGTTGGTTTATGCTCTTAAATTTGTGTTTCATAGGAAAGATCACAGCATTTGGATTGATGAGTTAAATATGACAAAAAATATGAATGTTATATAATGCAGTAATGTTACTAACACTGGACGTTTCATTTCAAAAGTAATGTTTGTGTTACTTCCTGTAAACATTAGGGAACATTCCTACAACCTGTGACAGCTCGTTCTAGATATACCTGCATAGTGCACTGCTTGAAACTGATGCCTGTCCATCAAACTCAATTGCACAGGTTCACAATACAGATTCAAAACTTCTCCAGTCTGGAAAAGTTGACTGTTTCCTTCCATCCCATGAGAGCCGGATGCTGTTGCTGGGATATGGTTGCCAGGATACCATTGTTTCGAAGTGTGGCTTGAATCTTTCTGTGGTCTAATGAGCCGCTTACAATTGGCTACTGTGATGTGAAGTTCCAGCCAATCAGCATGCAGGATAAGCTCAGGGGCGCTTGCGTAACAGAGAGCACACGCAGGGCGCATACAAATGATTTTAGTGAGCACACAACACAGTCTGAATACTGAACAGACACACACACAACAGAGCTGTTCTGATTTAAAAGTGTTTTATTTTCAGCTGTTGTTGAAGTCAAATTAACTAATTAACTTTGATTCATACAAATCATGCTTTTAGTTTCTGATTGTGTGTGTGAGTGTGTGAGTGTGTGTGTGTGTGAGTGTGTGTGTGTGTGAGTGTGTGTGTGTGTGTGTGTTAGTGTGTGAGTGTGTGTGTGTGTGTGTGTGTNGAGAGAGAGAGAGAGAGAGAGAGAGAGATTTGACTCATAGCTTTATTAGCACATGAATAGCCATTCAAGCCGTTAACTCACTTCAGTTTATTTATTATAAACAAACAACTCACAGACCCAAAGCCAAGAATGCACAGGGCATCTCCCATCCCCCTAACCTCTAAGGAACCGGGCCAACGGCTCCTCTGACATCAATCTGGCACTGAAAATCCAAATACCTGATTTTGTAACACAAACAAAAAGTAAAGTTGTCTCTGAATCCTAATATGTGGTTTAATTGGCCAGAATCAAACAAACTGTTTATTGAGCACTAGAAAAAGAGTTTATTCATTTCCTTAATTTGTTTTTTTTCTTGTTTTGCTGGAAAAATATATTTAGGGTTTTTTTTACCAAAATACTTTTACCTTTAGGAAAGTATGTTTTTCCTAAGAAATGTTTTCACAACACTGGCTGATGTTACATTTCTTTATTTTTTACATTAGATATCAAATATATATGTATATACATACTGTGTATGAAATTATATTTTATTTTATAGAAATACTGTTTTAATGTAAAAGATAACATTGTTACATTTTGTTACATTTTGTTGCATTGATACATTAGGGAAACGTTCTTACAACCTCAGGGTGGGAATTAAAGGGGGTGGAGATTAAAGGGGTGGGGACAACAGGTGGGGCAGAAATTCTGTCACAGTGCGTAACAGTTTCTCGATTATTTCGCTGAAAGTCTTAATCCTGAATCCACTGAGAGATACAGAGTTTGAGTCTGATTAAACCAGACAGATACGCTTACATTAGCAAATCTCTCCTGCCTGTGGCTGGTTTTGGGCACAATATTTCAGAATCTAACACACCCCTGCTGTGCACTTATGAATCAAATGTGAAACTTTCATGCACACAAATGCATTTAAACATACAGTTACATCATCATATACATTCACTGTTCCTGTAGACCTGTCACACAGAAAGATGTTATATCACTACAGTAACATTTTAAGATTAAAACCTATTTTAATATTCTTAAATCTCTGGTTATCACAGGTACGTCTGTCTCCGCTGAAGGACATTTTGAAGGGCAGTGGAATGTTATCAGTGCCGGTCGGAATACCGGGAAGACTTTCTTGAGTTATGTAATGTGATACAATGGCATTCCAAAATAAATGACCACTCCGCCTCCAGGAAACATCGCAGGGTGTGTGTCTCGCATTCTTAATCTGATGGCATAACTGCAGAGTGAAACTGGGTTAAGATCTCACCTCAGGCTGTCTGAACCCTCTACAAATCTGACAGATTTCAAAGAACTGAGAATGTTTCTCCTGGTGCCTGTGTGTGAATTATGGGACGATTATGGCTTGTATTGTTCTCCATGTCATTAACATTTTCTCTTCATCTTATGTTGTCATTAAGCAGTTTAGCCTTTCGGACAAAGTGGTCTGTGGAACAGCGGGATTGGAGATCGTTCTGGACCAATCGGAACACGGCGTGTGTTTTTTCACAGCGAGAATCCAGGCCAAGTCTTTTGGGATTTTTCTGCTCATATCCAATTCACTTTAACACAAGCCGTCCTTTCGATTCGGTCTCAGATTTATTGTTTTTTATCTCAGTGATCTCTCTCTCTCTCTCTTTCTCTCTCTCTCTCTCTCTCTCTCTCTCTCTCTGCTGTCTCTATCCCTCTGAAACCCATTTACAGTTTATTATCTGGAGTTTAACATAACATAACGTAAAATAGCACAACGTATGTTTCAGAGTATACACACAAAATATAACATATACACCCTTTTATAAGTGAAATATGATTGGATGGCTAAGTTCCCAAACGATGCAAAGTGCAGAATTATGCGTTTATGTGAATGGAGCTTTAATGTAAATGGCCAATGTCTCCTTGTTGTGTCTGTGGTGCTTAAAATTATTCATATTTCCTTTCTTTCCCCATCTTATCTCACTCGCTCATGCTCTGACCTTTCAGAAATGAGAGGAGTTTGGAGACTCACTGAAAAGAGAAGACACACACTTTTCATGCTAGAGAGAGACACACTTAGTCTGAGTGGTGTGAGAGTGAGAGAGAGAGAAAGAAAGAGAGAGACCATGTTATATTTGACATGGTCACTTTCACGCTCTTAAGCGTGACGTGAACACACATGCATTTGTCTGTCTCTCAGTCTTTTCCTATATGTGCAGAGAAGCTGTTTTACATGTGAGTCAATATGTTACATTTTCTTGTAAATGGGTTTTAATGAGTTTTAATTGAATTTTATTCTGTTGTATCTGATCTACATATCCATCCATCCATCCATCTATCCATCCATCTATCCTCTGTGTGTTTGTCTAGACAGACAAACAGACAGAATAGTAGAATGGCATGGAAGTCAAGCATGTATTCTTCTTACATGCATGTGAGTATGTGAGTTCCTTCTATAACAGTGTGTGAGGGTGCATCACACACACACACACACACTGATCTCTAGCGCAGCAGATTCAGTCTCAGTGACTCATCGTGTTGGATAGTCTGACACATGCCGCCCTTCAGTTTTTCATCTAAACACGTCGTCTGCATCAGTTTCAGCCTTCAGCTGCTCTCAGCCACAATCTGCTATTTCTGTTTCCTTTGCGTTTGTTTACACCTGAACCAAAATTTACATGCGGTGCGATATAGCAATTCTTATTTACCTTTATGCCAATGGCCTTAAACACACACACAGTCAGCACCAAGATGAGCTAATGCTTCACTCATTTTTGCTCCTCCCACTCCACCTGTCAACCTGCCATTCCTGCCATCTCTCTCTCTCTCTCTCTCTCTCTATCTCTCTCTCTCTCTGCATGGATATGATATTAACATTAACATTTCACTTGTAGTGCCATTTTATCTATTATAAGAAATAATTGTAAATCCTCCTGTCTGTTATGCACCTTGTGTCTCAGTTTGCAGGAAGTGACATTTCACACTCACATGTAAGTTTTTTCTGTCTGTCTGTGTAAGAAACATTTTCAGCATGTGAGGAAAAGCTATTCTGAGAGTGAGAAGAGAGAGAGAGATGCTGTCCCCAAAGATTCATTGCAGCATTGAAAGTTGAGGAGAGAATCATGTTTATTTTATAGGACTCACAATCTCTTTTGTGTGTGTGTGTGTGTGTGTGTGTGTGTGTGTGTCTTTGAAAGAGAGTGAGGAGAGAGAAGAGGAAACAGGGTCACAACTAACAATTTTAGGTTGTAAGAACGTTTCTCCAATGTTAGAAGTGTCATTTTACTCCTAACATTGTCTGTCTATCTATATCTAGCTATTTTTAATCTTTAGTTTTGTATTCTCTGAATACCAACTGTGACAGAAACCTCAAAACTGTCAAACCCCACATAGAAAAATATTATTTTTATTTACATGATCTAAACATTTAGTAAAAACATGTTATGAATTGTGTGAATGCAATGATATGATGTTAATTTCTTATGCATTTTGCTGCAGTTAGTTTAGTTGTTCTCTGTAGGCCTGACAGACTTAAATTATTAGACCTTTTGCTGATACTTTTACAGAAAAAACTACTCCATTAATAATGAATAACCTTTGCCACGCTGCGCTCTGATTAGCTTTAAAACCATTTAACTGACGGTTCACTGAGCCCAGATTCCACCATCTGAACTGATGTCCTGTTCTCATGTCTGACCGCAGATACAGATCCAGTTTTTCCTGAGATTAAAAACAAGAAGGCAAGTTAGCATTTGAGTGCATTATTCTTAATCCACCAATGTAAATCAAATACATAGAGACACAAGAAATAAATAATCCAGTTTCGCAGATTAGTGACCAGCCGTGTACATCGAGTTTGGATTCTAATGCAATGGGCTGCAACCGTTACTCAAAATAGTGCAACAGGAAATTATTCATATTTGTATGATTTATGGAAATTTTAAATATTTGAATACAAGCACAGTCATGTAATCGCTCGCTTTTTGTATCACGTTGAGTGATTATATCTGACTTCTTTCGCTGTTCAAACTGATGCAATATTTTGACCAGAAGTCTTTAATGAAAAATGCAAAAAAGCAAGACGGGAAATGCACAAAGTCTTATTCTTTCAATGGCGGTTTATTCCTTCGTGGATTTGTGCTCTTTGCAAAGCATTATGGGATTGATTGGACAGAGCAGATAGTGAGATCAGTAATATGCATAAAATGAATTTCTCTTTTGTTCGAGATGAAAGTCTTTCTCTCTTTCTCTCAGGTTGGGTCTCAAATGAAGAGAACAGAGTCTGCAGTACTGGAGAGTAAGTGTGTTTTTGTAATGAATGTATAATGTTTATAATTGTAATGTAAATTGCAATGTAAAAAATGCTTTTGTGTGTGTGTATGTGTGTGTGATGCACAGTTAAGTATCACAAACATATTTGATGTGAGCTTTAAGAGACCCGCAGCTTGTTACTAACACTAATCAGGTTAATGACCACAGAGACGCTTGAATGTTATTTTGCCAGCTGTTTACATCACAAATAACATCACATCACCAGTCAACACACAGCGCCGGAGCTCTCCAAACTCCCCCAATCATTTCTGCCACGGCAATTTATCTCACTGATGTTTATGTTGTGCATTTATTCAGCTACAGTCGTGAGACGTAAATATCTGTTTCTGGAAATGTGTCCAGTTTTATCTGTGTCTGTGAGAGTCATTTAAACCTGAGATGTTGCTGATCTCATGCTGTACTCACAGCAGACTCAGAACAGTAGCACCGCCTGATAGATCTCTTCATCATTATGTGTGTAACAACCACGTATCGATTCTCCCCTCGATGTCTCTCATCCTCTGTGCAGGTGTCTCCCATTCGCTGCTGGTGACTGACCTGTTGACTCATTCATGAAACCTCATTCATTCATAAATGACTTCTGATTTCAGGGGAAAATGTGTGTGTGTGTGTGTGTGTGAGTGTATGTATGTGAGTGTATGTATGTGAGAGTTTGTGTGTGTGTCTGTCTGTCTTCCTGTGTGTGTGTGTGTGTGTGTGTAAGCAAGCAGGGGATTCAGGACTGCAGCTGTTCCAGTAACAGCCATGGTCAAGAAACACATGCATCCAATACATCAGCCTTCATTCAGTCTACGACTGCTCCTCCATTCACACAATGAAATCTCTAAAGAGGGAGGGATTGGAGAGAGAGAGAGAGAGAGAGAGAGAGAGAGAGAGAGAGCATCCACTGCTGCAGAAATCAGAGGTGGAGGGGGAGTGGAGGAAAGAGAGAGAGAGAGAGAGAGAGAGAGAGCGTTTGAGCTGTCGGGGAGAAGGAGGAGACGCGGGAGCCATACACAGAGCAGGAGAGAGAGAGAGGTGTGTGTCTCTCTGATTGCAGTGGTCTCTCTCTCTCACACATTGACAAGGTGTGTGTCCTGATCCATCTCATTATATTTATCTCTCTCTCTATCTCACACACACTCTCGCTCGACCGTGGTACTGCAGATACACACTCCAGCATCAGCACCGGGACGGAGACGTTACATCAGCGCAGCACCGATCCCATCGGTCAGCAGTCACAACAACAACCTGGACCTGAGAGGACATCAGCACAGGTATGAGCACAGACACCTGTGCAGACTGTGTGTGCATCTGTGACAGGAAGATGTTGTCATTCAAACGGCTGATTCTGTGGCGTATTTCGTTCAGGAAGCACAAAAGGTTTGGTAATCCTGTCCTGTCCCTAACAGACATCACGCTGGGGTCCGCAGAGTGTGCGGGCCGGCCGGAGGCCATGAGACTCGTCCACAGTGCAGAGAAACAAGCTTTCTCCTTTAAGAAATGCTCTGCGTTCCAGTTTGTCAAGAGGAAGGTGAGTGAAATGTGTGTTTGTAAGTTAAAAACTTTGTGTTGTAAGAACGTTTTCATTAGGTAATGATCTGGGATGTTCAAAACATCCAGTTTTTTTGTATTGACATGACTGCTTGGTTATAAGAACATTTTGTTCTGTAACATTAATAAAACGTTCCACAAATAAACTTGATATATGATGTTTAACATTAAAATAACATTCTGTCTTAGCGTTATCGCAAGAACATTTTTTCATAACTTTGATTAAACTGAGAACATTAGCAAACATTCTGAGAACGTTCTCTGTTAGCTTTTTGACTTTATCCTGTCCTAGCATAAACTAAGACTAACAGGAAGCCATTTGTTGGACGGTTCTAATGAAACGCGGTTGCATCAGTTTATTTGTTTAACTGAGCATCCAGCATTTTGTTTGTTTGTTGTTCGTTTGTTGTTCAAACAAACCAGTGTGACACAGCAAAAGACCTGGAACCTGATCATACAGCAGACGATATTTTTGCATTCTAGTCGCAATGTATTTGTTTTGGTTGTAGACAACCAATCACTGTGTGTGGTTTGGGATGGAGTCCAGACACACACACACGTTTGCTTTCTCAGCAGATGGGATGTCAGGGTGTGACTCTGTGAAAAGGTTTGGTTAGATTATTATGTATTTATGAGTGACTGTGTCCTAGAAGAGACAGAACATTCTAGAGCACCAAGGTGGATGTTTTTGTCATATTGTATGTGTGTGTGTGTGTGTGTATGTCTGCAGTGTAGCCTTGTTAACTCTGTTTTTGCAGTATAAATTTACACACACACACACACACATTGATGACTTTCTCTGGTGACTAAAGTTTCGTGAGTCATCAGTATAGTCCTGTGTTTGGAGTGTGTGTGTGTGTGTGTGTGTGTGTGTGTGTGTGTGTGTTTGGTGTGTGTTGAGTTGCTGATTCCTGTAAAAAAATTCATTTGCTGATTCTCTAATCAAACTCACAGCAGTAACTTTCTCACACGACTGCTGCACATTAAACTAACACGTGAACCAGCACGTGAGAAAAGATGAGATGAAAGCGAGAACTGAGGAGATGAGACAGAGAGGAGAGCAGGAGAGAGTCTTTGAAGCTTAAAGCTGAGTCTCAGACTGCGAGTGCAGTGTCACGGTGACAACACGGGGTGACATAACTTTGAAAATCTGATCAAAGAGGAGAGAAAGAGAGAGAGAGCACTGAATTGTTTAGGATTGTGACTATACAATGTGACTGTTTGTGTATGTAGGACATAGAGAAGTATTGTTGTCGATATTTTCCTTATTTTTGGACTCGTTGTTTCTCCTTGTTTCCCAAAAAGACAAACAGTTTAATCATGTAGAGCTGGGAGATTATTTTTGGTCTGGCTGTCACGCTGAAAGCTTTTTGTGTTCGGATGAAATGAAGTGAGCCTCTGCTCCAAGAGTTCCTGATTTTCCCGAGGCCCGGAAAATTGCTTTTCACTCAAGGGATTGAACTCATTAAATACATTGTAAACTGAAAACGAACGTATGACCCCACGGCCGGCCCCCTTCATTCAATCACTGCTGCTGATCGTGAGCGTGTGTGAGATTTCATTGATTTGTTTGTAAGGACAGATCTCTGACTTACATACGGCCTGGATTTAGTCTGTTTGTACTGAAGCGAAAGCTCATATCAAAAACGTACGTTCCTGTCCTGGACCGTCTCAAGCAATAAATAATTCAATAATTCAGATGTTTGCAGATAACAAACCCGTGATGGACTGCAAGCAATTGATAAAAATAATTGGTGGTTTTGTGGAATATGAGCTTTTTAAGTGGTTGTGTTGCAAAACAGTCTATTTTATGAGGAAAATTTATCTCTAGTTTTTTTGGTGTGTGAGGGTTAATTTTGTTCTCCTGAGACCACAGTCACCTGATGCGTCTCATGTAAGTATTAAAACATCTTCTGTGTGTTTTTCCTGCAGGTGCGCAGATGGATGAGACACCCAAAGGTTAATGTGGAGAAAATCCACACTAAAGGTTTTCTGTCTCCGTGTCCAAAATGTCAGGAAGAGCAAGATTTGTGGTACACACATTTTCCGGCTCCTTACGGCTGCTGTCACTACAGTCCCGGAGGAAACTATCAACCACACCCCCCCAGCCCCCTCTGTCAGCCCTGCGGCCCACCCTGCCAGGACAAAAACAAGACATGCAAGGTCAGGAAACTTCAAGTTTCTTTTGCTGTGTTCCAATACCTGATGTACCGCCTACATGGGCAGCTGCCTCTTTAACAGAGTCCTGTAATGGGATGTTATGAGCGACTGATTTAGAATGCACTACATAGGCAGGAACTGAAGTACATACATATTTTAACAGGCTAGCAGGACATCCTATCATTGCGCTCGGGCTGAAGGCAATGATTGGACAAACAAACAATATAAATATATATATATATTGACATTAATATATTTGCTTTTTTACTTCGTTTTTGTCTTTAAACCAGCAGTACAAAAACGTTTCCAAATATGTGAAATATTTTAATAACTTAAAATGTTTAATAACTTAAAATGGTAAAATGTTTTTTATTACACGATTTTTTAAAATTTTTAATTAGCATTTCTTTTGTGAAAACACAATGTATGGTGGGAGTTGTATCGTTTGAAGCAACCTGTAAGTGTACTTTTGATTACTAGAATGTTGCCTTGTAAGGGCACTCACTGGCTTTGGGAACAGGGTGTTTGTGCTTCACTGACATTGTTTATAAATTGATCCATCCTGCAGGACTTACAGAAACACTCTCCATGTAATATTTTCCCATTTCGGCTGTTTATTCTGATCCCTCGTGATGCAAGCTTTTAATCTTAGCATGCCGCAGGGACACATAAAAGGCTGAGTGTGTTGTGTCTTCATTTAGCAATGCTAAACAGCATCTTAGCGCTGGCCTAGGCTAGCTGAGCTGAGATCTTTCTCTCTGGCATTTATCCTCACGACTGCTCCCCACATTGTGTGTCTCATCCCTGCAGAGAGAGAAAGAGACAGAGGGAGAGAGAGACAGAGGGAGAGAGAGACAGAGAGAGAGAGAGACAGAGAGACAGAGAGAGAGAGAGAGAGAGAGAGACAGAGACAGAGAGAGACAGAGAGAGAGAGAGACAGAGAGAGAGAGAGACAGAGAGAGAGACAGCATTGAAGCTCTGTTCTCTACATGCAGTATCAGTGATATCTGAATCAGTAAGTAAGTTCAGCTGAAGCTCATGGACATTCATCTAATTATTTTTAAGTATTTATCGCATGTCTTTATTATTTCCTGTTACCTTTCATTGTTTATGTTATTTGCTCTGCTGTAGGTAGATAGATGGACGGACAGACAGAATTGTTGTATATTAACTGTGTCTATGATGAAGCTGATGGAGATCAGACCTCTGCCATGCTGTGGGCTGGACGGTGTTTGTTGCTGATAACCTCGTCTGTACGGATCCTTTGCTTGGCCATAAATAGTTGTGAAACAACCAGCTGTATTATTCATTTTGTGTGGGAGCTGCAGCCAGCGGCCTGCATTTGAAGGTTAGGTTTGGTTATAAATACACGTCCTGATGGGGAGAAGAGGAAACAGAGAGATGACACATCATTTTGTGTCCAGTCTGTCCTGAGGGTGAGATTATGTAACATATATCAGCGTGAGACTGATGAAATCACAGCAACGTTTTACTGTATAATCTGTCCATCCATCTTCGTCTGTCTGTCTGTCTGTCTACCTGTACATCCGTCCTCCATCAATCACTCGCTCTCATCACCTGCCCTCGGCTTTCATCACCCTTTTAATTATCGCTGCTAAAGTTACGGCTGCAGTGATTGTAATTCTTACAGTCTGAGTCCCTCAGATCAGCGTCTAAACCGTGTGCATGTGTCTATGTTGTGTTTCTTTCATGTTGTTGTATTGACTGTAAAGAAACACGATAGCAGTTTACAGTAAGATTTGCCTGGAAGGACTTTTATTTCCCACCTTGTGAAAATATGGAAAGCGACGGGGGACGTTCTCGCACCGCGTGAGGGTTTGTGCGCTTGTTGTGTGTGTGTGTGTGTGTGTGTGTGTGTGTGTGTGTGTGTGTGTGTGTGTGTGTGTGTGTGTGTGTGAAGCTAATGTGGCAGAAGGGGGGGAGTGCGCAATGACTCATCGCTCATGAGGTCTGCGGATCACACAAACACACACACGCAGTGTGAGCTCTTCTACTGCCAGGTTCTGTTGGGTTGAAGCGGACGTAAGTTTGACCAGCCGCACCGCTCTACACAGATGAATGGGTGGGGGGCTGCCCCCCCTTTGAGTTCTGTGGCCAATAATGAGATCTTGTGATTTATGCAAAGAGCCCGGAGAGCAATGATTGTGTACAAGGAACGTATTTGCAGTCCTGAAGATAATATTACACATCTGAAAACAGAATCAGTTCGAGCTTTACTGCTCTGATGTATTTCAGAAATTTATGCACACACAACGCTCAATGAGCAAACTCACTTGCTTCTGTTTTCTATTAAGTAATTCTAGGACAAACATTTTAGTCAGACTTGTTACTTAACCGAGAGCTCCTTTAAATCTCTTGAGTCATGAAAGAGCGACCTTTGAGCGCTGAGTTTTCCTCTAGGCAAACACAACCACAAAAACATCCAGCGTACCTCCATGTCCACAAGACCAGACTTGTGTCATTAGTTCCAGTAAAATCAAAGCTGTTTTGATTGCCCCTGAAATTCCAAAGTTCTGAGTGTTCTTCTAAACAAACGGATCAAACTATGATTTTCTTCACCCTTCTGAGCTGTTGCGGATTTAGCGCGGATTTATCTTCTTTTTCCAGTGCAAAACAAAAACATAAAATTATATGACCGTAGCTACCAGACCATCATGTACACATGAAGTTAGTAACAAAATACTTTAATTTTATTATCTTTATCTGTTTGTTCACGCAGGGCCTTTGTCCCCATGAATCACTAGCGTGTGTTAATGAGGCTAATGGTTACTAGGTTCTGGGACACACATAGAACCACTGTCATCCCAGCTTAACAGGGAACAAAGTAGAACTTTTTTAAGTTATGCATTTTTATATATATATATATATATATTATAAAGGTCAGTGTCGGTTCTGTTCAGACCTATAGTTTAGGTTCTTTATCTCTGAGTTTGTATTGGACCCGTGTCTTTCTGTGTTCTGTGCTGTTGCATGCTAACTCTCTGGTGTCGTGCCAGTCAGTTTGTGGCTCAGATCCAGATTCTCTTTCACCTTCAGAGTTGGGTCGGTTCTGTCAGCCGGGCAGAAGTTCTTCTAAGGGAGTTCACAACCTTCACCCACTTCATACGTTTACTGCTGTCTTGAAGGAGATTTCACATTTATAGAGCGTTGTACTTGCGCACAAAAGCCTGAATCGCTCTGTAATCACGGCTGGTTTGCTGTGGAGAAGCACAGCAGGCGAACAGATTCCGAGTTTGGGATTTAGGGCTTATTTTGTGAGAATGAAATACTTTCCTGGTTCAGAGAGGGTTTACTGTAATTACACTAACAAGATTAAGTTCATGTACTGTAAGTGTGTGTGTAGGGAAGAGACATTAAAGTCTCATAAAAAATCCTTATATGAAAAGTGATACGATTGAAAGTACATTCAGTCTCACGTATAAACGTTTACAATAAAACACCTGACAGAAAACAAATGTGTTTTTTGAAAATGTTATTTTCCAAATTAAAGTGTGTAGGTCATGACACTGTGGTGTTTTGGGTAACCAGGCGTTTGCATTATGGTTGCAATAGTAACTATGAGCAATAAAAAAAGTATTGCTCATAGTTACCAATAACAATCCAGCTAACAACAGGGAACGCTATAAGAACATTGGCTAATGTTCTCTCAAAGTTATCAACCTTCTAGCAGTAACATTAATAAAATGTTTTTATATCCTATAGCAAAAACATTATTCTTAAGTTTTTAGGATTTTTAGAATGTGTCTTAAAATACGGAATATTTTAAACATTCCTAGAAGATTAAAATGAAAAAAGTACAATTCTGTTACTAGAGCAACTAGAGCAGATAAGTAATGTTTTCTTATGGTAGATTTCAGTGGTGATGTGTTACAGATGACAGAAATCTTGTGGGAAATTTGTGTAGGTTGACCAGAGATTTGAGTCTGATCTCTTCATCCAGAGCTACAGTGTGAGATTTACTCTGCCTGGCAACATACAGACATAAACAGACATAAATGCACCCAAGGACTGAAAAAATAATGTCTTTGTATTGACTGAAAATCTCTGCATGGTAAATACAGTTAGAAGACAATACAGTAACTGTGTGAAGCATTGTGAGAAAAATGTCAACTCACTCTTCATCAGAGGAGAGAGCAGAGAGTTGCTGATTAACTGTTTCTTATCTTAACATTTCCCTGTAAGTGCACTTACATAAGCGACAGCTTTTCATGTTGAAATATTTAGGACAGGCTGAGTGTGTGTGTGTGTGTGTATGTCTGAGTGTGTGTCTGTGTGTCTGCAGTTCCAAGACCACCTTTCTCTGGAATTTCTGCTTCATCCCTGGAATAATGGTCTTAAGAGCAAAATGTTTGTGTGTGTGTTTATGATTATTGTGGATTACAGAATAAGCTGAAATCTGTGCCGTGACGTCATTCACCGACCCTTGAGCGCTTATGAGCAGAATTCCCTAACACACAGTTCATAGAGTACATGAGTCAAATCCTGCTTTACTTTTAACTGTGACCTTTACCTTTGATGCCTGAGATTGACTTACTTCTCACAGCTCTTTACTGTACCGGGAAACTGATCGAGAAACTGAGAACCGCTGTGTGTGTGTGTGTGTGTGTGTGTGTGTGTGTGTGTGTGTGTGTGTGTGGCGTAATATAATGGCTAAAGATCTGAGCCAGTTATCGAATGGTTGTTGGTTCAAGCCTCACACTCTTGTTTGTGTTTTAACAGGTGAGAAAATGGAAGATGCTTAGCCGACATCACAATGACAGTAAAGTGAAGGAGGCAGAGTCAGACATGCATGTGATCTGCCCCTGGACCATGTCACCCCTGCTGGGAAACCCTGTACTGCTGGAGTGTTGCATCTGCAATGGACCGTTTATCACTTATGGGAACGAGGAGGCCTGGCAGCCACGGCAACGCACACAGGTGAACAACTAGTTGAGACATTAAACAAATATAGAAATAAATGTTGAAAATGATAAAATACATTTTACAAGCGTGTGTGTGTGAGCGTGTGTGTGTGAGCGTGTGTGTGTGAGCGTGTGTGTGTGTGTGTGAGCGTGTGTGTGTGAGCGTGTGTGTGTGAGCGTGTGTGTGTGTGAGCGTGTGTGTGTCTGTGTGTGAGCGTGTGTGTGTGTGTGAGAACATAAATGAGACTCTGAATAAGTTTAAAATCCTTCCCACTGACTCAGTGAGTAAATCTGAAGTGCATTATTAATGAAGCACAGTCCTAATTCTAATATTATTATAAATGCAGTTTTACTGAAAATACCATCTGGGAAAGAGAGATGTGGAGACATTTCAGAACTGAAGTCGCTTTGTAAGGGGCCTGGTTGTGCCATTAATCACGTGTCACAATTTTGGATTGCAAGAACGTTTCCCTAAAGTTACTTTCAGTTAGAAAGTTCTGGAAATGTTCATTTTCAAAACATCAATTTTCTGCTTATATTTCTATACATTTTATTGACTATATTGTTTCGTTATAAAACTTACTAAAATATTAAAAGTAGGATAAGATTAAAAGTCTTTATCATTTTAAAACATTCTCTGAAAACTTAAGAACACAATTGTTGATATATTTTAATTATATGATGTATAAAATTAAGAAACGTTACTAATATTACTGCAAAAACCTTTTTGATAACGTTAAGATAATGTTAGCCAACGTTTGGAGAACGAGAGCCTCACCTAAGACTCATTGCACTGACCTACATTACTGCTTTTTTCCCAGGCGATGGATCTCTATTACCATGGCGACCCCGAATCGGAGTTCTGCTGTTCCTCTGACAACAGTAAGTTAATTTCCCGCCAATTATTTCATTCATTCATTGTGTTGAAACTCATCACATCCTTCTCTTCCTGTTTGATGTCATCTCTTTCTTTTTTCATCCCTCCTTTCTGCAGGTATAAACATAACCTGAAATTACCTTGAGCCCCGGAGGCTTCGAGTAAAAACTTTAATAAGTATTTTTGGGCCAGTAAACATCTTGGTCAAAACATCTTTTATAACAGGCAATTACTGACATCTGATGAAACCTGATGGTGTTAGAAACTCACACAGATGTACTGAGAGGTTGTGAAATCCACTGTATTGATCGGACGGCTCCTAATCAAGAATTCAGTGGATAAGTGCAAAGTTTTCAACTTCACTGGATGTGAAGTGGCTGTATATGAGCAATTATACAAGGTTAGCGATAAGTTTATCTGAAAAATTTGGTACATGGGAAAATAACATTATCTATGTTTACCTTTATGTTATTTACAAAGAGTGATATTTCTGTTTTAACACTTGTTATGTTATGACAAAGGTAAATTTAAATAAACTCTGGATTAAAGTTACTTGTCCATTTTAACAAAGTCTGCCAACTTATGTAATATTTGAAGAATAACAGAACAGAAAATTTAACCTGTTTGTTTTTTGATAAACTTTTTGATACTTTTCTGTCACCTAAACCAAACTGGTGATTGGTTAATAACCAACAGCTATTCAGTTTACATTAACAGTAATGGCTGCTGTTACGCAACAGAGGTTAGTGCAATATTTGCAATTTAGCAAGATTTAGAAATGAAGGGTTAGTCTTGCAAAACTTCAGCATAACTCTTGATTTTGAACTTGACTTTCGGCCTCTGTGTCAGTGTGTGAAACGACGTTTCAGAAGATGAATGATTCTCCATCTACGGCTGAGATTCAGATCTGATGGCGTTTTTATCAAATAACCACTCTTTACATTTCAGTCCATTAACAATCCAAAATTAAGTCCCACCCCACATTCTTTTCTCATTTCAATTCCTGTTTCACTTCATGTTCATGTTAAAAAAGGTTGTAAGGTTTTATTTCCTGGTGACTGTCAGGTTTAGCAATCTTGTAAAAGTGTGAGGTGTGTGTTTGTTTGTTTGTGTTTATGTTCTCTTGCTCACCTTCATCTCAGATGATCTCATCATTGACATTTTTGTCTGAAAGAAGCTCTTCTTCTTCACTGTAAAGTTTTAGGGTTTGTGTTTAGTTGCTAGTCTGAACTAATGCATGCATGCGTATGCGTCTCTGACAAAATTGCATAATGCGGCTGAGACCCGCATGCGATCCAGGACCACATTAGCATGCATAATGTTTGGGTTCTGTATTCAGTGCTTAGAACCGCCTAAATAGGATTTCATTTTACGTAATCCCCTTCTTCAAACATAAATAAACAAAGGTGTTTGGGTACTCAAGACTGAACCCTTGTTGATCTCTTTGTGATCTCTGACTCTTCCCAGACTGCTGTTCACTCACACACTTCCTGCTTACACAGAGAATGAGAGA
>JBAJNP010006117.1:0-26619 GCA_036877545.1 Yasuhikotakia modesta | reverse complement strand
CTTGTGACCTCGCCTTGCTTTTTGGACTATTCTCTTGTTTGCCGCCTGCCCTGATCTTTTGCCCGGACTCTGACAACGTTTTGGATTATCTGTGTTTTGCCTGCTTGCCGTGTTTCTGACCCCTGCCTGTAAGACCATGTTTCCATTTAATAAAGTGATGCTGCATATGGATCCCCCAGTGTCAGGTTTTTCGTTACACGCAGTCTCACTGCATCCAAGACAAATTTTTGGACAATACAATACAAAGACATTAGATTCTGTCTTCAAGAACTCACAGCAATAGCCAGAGCAACACCAGCCAGTTCAGTTTTCCCCAAGTGACCACAGAACACAGTGCTGATAAAACTGATGAGAAAAACCATCATCTGAGATATAAACTACAGAAAGAGGAAGAATATTATTAATGTCCTGTAACAGCTGTGTAAGATCTTCACTTGTACAGTGTTAACAGTAGACTATTGATTAATATTTGTACATTTAAATACAGTATTTCTACATATAAAAACAGAACATTTGCATATGCAAATATATATAATATTTGCATATATAAATCACATATGTTACACAATATGTACATGTATTCTTACCACTGGTCCAGCCAGTTTTATCAAATGTACAATTTCTTGTTTATATTGAATTGGTAACAAGCTTCGGATTTTTCTTCGATATCCTCCACAAATAATCGGCAAACTTGATGTTGACTGAAAATCATCACATTTCTCCTGTTTTGGTTCCCCGTTTGTTTTTATACTGTCCATTATCACTATTTGTGAAGTCAGTCCTGAATTCCTAAACAACTGCAATGAAACCGTTTAGTCACATCTTCATACATGAAACTACTGTAAGTAGTTTAGCCCTGCCTGTTGAACTTTGTGAGGTTATTACATAAACCCAAAAGGGACACGTATGCATATATTGGACACATATTGGTCCGTCAGTCCTCCTCAATCATTTATTCTAAATAGACATTTTGTATCAGTAAGTTGAAACGGTTTCGGATGAAACTGACTGAAACCGAAACTGTCCAATTAATGAAAACGATTCCTGATTCATCAGAAATATTGTTACTTCAATTCGTCTTAATGTATCACATGCTTGAGTCACACACTCACATATTAACTTTTATACATCACTCCTAAGCCAGTGACTGTGTCTTGCTAAAAAAGTAAACTATTAAAATAAGTAAACAATTCAGTAAATAAATAAGCAAAAAAAGTCTATTATATAATGTACATTTTTGGTTGGGGTGCATAAAATGTGTTGTTTAAATAACAGTGTTTGACTCTGACCAAGTGCAATATGTAAGTTAAAATATAATGAATCATATTGACTGTTTTAAGTCTAGATTATGGTTACTGAATATGAGACAAACATAAACTAAACAACTGCTTCTGTTTGACCCCAACTTAATAATACAGGTATATACTTTATTACAATTATAATAATAATAATATAACTTAAGAACATAATAGAACATCATAATATAATAATATAACACAATATAAAACTGTTGCTAATAGTGTTGCTAAAGGGGACTGAGAAAGGCTAGCTGCTGTTTTAATACTAGCTACTGGTTGGTTACCAGTAAAATACTTTACTGCACCACTAGGAGTCACAGTAACTTAGTCACAGTATGCTTTTTGTTATTTGCCTTTGCCTACTAAAAATCAGGGAAACAGAAAGAACTGAAAATATCCTTTAAAAAACTTGATTTTAAAACTTGATTTTTCTACTGATTTTAGAGGTAACATATTTTATTATTTTAATGTTGTAAAAGTACTGGCATCCTGTACCACTAGATATCCAATTTCCAATCAAACATATTTGAAATTTGTTAAAGCTGTTAATATAATGAATATGTACATCCACAGACAAAAGAAACTTTGTCAGACAGTTTAGCTTATTCTGTGTTTTCAGCTCAAAGAGCATTTCCCACCCAAAACCCCTGAGATAACAACCTATTCAGTTACTAATGAAAACAAAGATGTTGTGCTTCTCAGTTTACATGTCAGACTACATAACTTTTTATTTGGAGAAAAATATCTATAATAATAATATCTAATGTAAGACTCACTGATTAGCCTTGTAGAAAATATGATACACCAACATCAGCTACTTACAGTTTGTCAAAAATAAATATTACATGAAATAATTCATAAATGTAATGCAATCTTTTCAAACTTGCCAGAACTCCAGCAATGTCATACAGAAATAAAAGTGATTGATGTCTAATTTCTTGATCTCAATTTATAGATTGTTTCTTATATCTTGATGTTCTTGATGTAAAAGTACAGAATATAAGTAAATAAAATACACCATCTGATGTTTACAGTACATACAGCAACATATCATAAATACTGCAGTGAGTTTAATTCCTGTCTGATCAGCCCATTACAGACTTACCATTCCATGTGGATTTAAACATAGAAAAATACAGTTAAAGAAAAAAAACTGTAAAGAATACTGGGAGATTGTGTTCACAGCAGCAAGTCTTTTCTGAATACAGAAGACGGAAATGCGTGAATCTCCATTCATCTTAGTTGCTGTCTTCACACCTTTCGTTTTCTTCTGTTACTGAACTCAGGGTAAGTTTTCAGAACTAACTGTAACAAATAAAATACCTTAGTTATTTAACCTTAGTACTTCAGGTTAAATACCTTAAATCACTTTAGTGACTGTTTGGCAATGAGTTGTTTAGTACTTGCTGAATGTCACTAGACAACGTAAATGAAAGTCACTGCATTTGCAGATTCTTAGCAACCACTAGAGGTCATACTTTCCACTTTTTCGAGTTCGCTAAAGCTCATGTCATGTGGCTCTCAACAGTTTGTTGCAGCAATGCTGGGGATATTTCTCTTATCAAAATGTAACGTTAATAATGTTAATGTTGTAAAAATCATACAAGCAATTATATAACTTCCCTATTGTATTAATTTGTTCCGAAAAGGTTTTCTTTTAAAGAGTGCACATATACAAGGCAGCATTGTGTTATATGAAGATTATTGTCAATTTTTTAAAGTATTTCTTTGACAGTATATAAAGTTTGTATGTGTTAATGTATCTCTTAAAAGTGTTGCACATAGTCCCAACAAGTGGCCAGTCCCTGACATTTTTTCATGGCATAAAATTCACAACACCTTTTGTAAATACTGAAAAGTAACATATGCAGCCAATGATAGTTCTTGTGTAAAGTGTTTACATACACCAAACAAATACTTTTTTATTTATATTTTTTATTTAGCTTATAAACAGACAAAACATTAGAGCCCCAAAGAAAGCAATGTGACAGTCCAACTTCTACTAAAACCTTTAAAAAAGTCTATTCACAACTATTTACAAAAATGCCTGATTGAAGCATCATTTGGAGGCTGTGTTGCCATGAGACGGAGGCTGGGGCTGCTGCTGCAGCTGTTGCTCTGCCAGAGCTTGCTGCAGGCGTGTGCGCTTGCGTGAGTAATGCTGCCAATGCAGGATCTGCTGCTCGTCTATGAACTTGGCGCATTGCGCGTTCACCAGCTCTTTCCTGAAGTGCTCGTACTGCAGCAGTTCCAACATGTGCAAGCAATGAGGATACCTATGACATAAATATTGAGATTCATGTATGATGACACCAACTAATAAATGTAATACAATATATTACCATTAGCAATTTTACCAAGCATGAGCGGAAAGTTTAAATAACAAAACAAACAAAACGAACAGTTACCCATCAACAAAAAAACTTACTTTAGGAATTTTGCATATTCTGGTTCCTTCCAGTACAGCAGATACTTCAGGTAATTCACAAAAGGTTTCTCTCGCAAGTAACCTCTCTGAGCCAAAACTGAATGAAGAAACAGGATATAAGACTCAGACAGGATATAAGAAGATTTGTTTGTTATAAAAGCACCTTGAAATTAAAGCATGAATACAAAAATCTTGATAACAGGCTAAATGTGGATAATTTCAGCTCAACATTTTAGGCCTGCATATTAAGTATAGATTTCTAAATGTTTAAAAAAAGGAATTAAGAGTTACCTAATACTTACAGTTTAGGTAGTTTGGGTTCGCTAAACACTGAACAAACTCCAGTTCCAGCTGAAAGCGGTTTCTGGCCTGTTCCTCTGTAAAAGCATGTAAGTTTACTTTACACTAACAATACACTACTCTTATAGTATTAGATATAAAGTAACTTTATATCCAATAATATATTTAAGCAGTGTTATTTTAACCAATGTTCAATGTACTAAATTTGCTATCCTCACAGTATGTAATATTAACAATCAGCCTGCTCGTCTATATTAGTAAACGAGCTCATCGTTTACAACAACATATTACAAACCTGTTTCCATAACGCCAGCCATGGCAGTAACTGAAGGAAACAAAAACGAAATACCTTGAAAATGTTTAATATTTAACAAATGTACGGAGAGATGTCTAAAACATCTTTTAGCTTGGTAATACGTAGGGCGACGCCATATTTGCAGCAAAACATGTGCTGGTGCTGTAAAAACGTTTTACGACATAAACACTTCCTGTCGCTGTACTGTCGGAACTGTGTCCTGTTGACGTTCATACAACATGCAACTTACAAACGTACAGGCAGTGTCTAAAAATTTATTATGAACAAAATTTCATTTTTGTTAACACAGATGTTAAATGTAGGTTTATAAATTGTACAACAACTTTTGTTTTAGTGTCACATGAAAATGTAAAGAATATAGTCCAAATAATAAGAATAAAAGTGTAAAATTGCAGAATTGAATTACAGTTGAATCATTTTGAAATACTATTGAAATTATGAGAATTTTAAGAGAATATTAAGAATTATGAGTAGTAGCAATACAACATAAAACGTCATTTACCCAAATGCATAAATACTGACTAAATGAGATTTTGCAGTAACACTGGTGAATCTATCACACAGTTTCTAGCAATTCTACAGATTTAGTTTACTGGTGTACATGTCCCACTTTGCGATACTTTACAATTGTAGAGAGGTTTTTTAATACATTTTTTCACTGTACATGATTACACTGTTACCTTTCAAAATGGCATGTGTATAAAAGCTTAGTCAAAGCATTCTTTACAGGTATATACCTTTTTACTTAGCTTATAAATCTTTGCTTATACATTCTCATGGCATTACGATTTGAGCATTGCACATATTCCTTTTATGAGCAGTTATGCATTATTGCTTTTGAAACTTTGACTTTGTGCAGGTGGTAACACACTCTCATCTCATGAAACCAGCCACCGGATTCACCCTGCCTGGCATCCTCAGTTAGAGGTGAGATACTCATGGTGAGAATAGAACTGAATTGTGCAGTTGTACAGCAGATTGATGGTGGAATCTCACACAGCTGTACTGTTTGCCCAGCTGGGAAAGGTGTCTAAATGGAACATAGCTCTGCCCCAGCTGTTAATGGCCAAGGTAATGGAGAGAATACCAATGATATTCATGACAATGCCTGTCCTTGCCTGTGGATAAAAGAGATAAGGACAGTGTGTAATTTTAATTTAACACACACACACACACACACTATTATTATTATTTCTATTATTTATAATGCTGACATTTGCTAATATTTTAATTATTGATTATTGTTTAACAATTGTTTAACTCTTTTGATTATTGATTAACACTCACCATATCAGCTACTTTCAGGTACCCGTATGAGAAGACTATGGCATTTGGAGGTGTTGCCACTGGAAGCATGAAAGCAAAGGATGCGCTGAGGGTGCAGGGAACCATGACATACAGAGGGTTCATACCTATGGACTGAGACTGATGACAAGACAATGTTTAGTCAAACATTAATGAAGTATTAAGAATACTTCCATTAAACTTCAATTAATCAGTGTTTTATTAATCAAACTAAACCATATATTAGCATTATACAGATTCCAGTCTCTCTGACATTTTTACTTCAGGGATCTCGATCTATTCTTTTAGTTCAGTTGTGTCACAGGTAACACAGAAGGGACACTAACATTGGCTCACAGCAGTGCCTGGATATCTGCCTACCAGCCTTCATTGAATTAACAAGTAAAGTTAACAGCCCCCTTCCCCCAGCCCTCATTCCTTCTTATTCTTCCTCTCCCTTTCTTTTTTCAAGCAGACAACAATAGCACATCTCCATGGTTCTACCATATGTGGCACTTCAGCTTCAGCCCCCTACAAATCCCTCCATTCACAGGCTCTCTTGCATAGGCTAATTCATGAGGATAGGACGGCCTGTGCCAACTGCACAGCATGAGACAAGAAAGGTGAAATCCAATGAGAGATTTATGAAGAAGGAAACTGTGCTTATAAATGAATGCGTGAGAAAACTTTTGCTGTTTTTTTTTTACCCAGCTTTTTCTGTGTGTCTGGTGCAGTATTATTGACAGATTGAAAATACATTTTTCATTCCTTTTAGTAACTAAAGTAAATGCAACATGTAATTTAGGCATCATATACATATAAAACGTTGTCCCTAAACCCTGTCAAATTCGAACATACAGTTCATGAATAAAGGGACTGTACGGTTGTTTGGACTGCCAAGTCAAAAAAAGTATAAACTTAATTGCACTACAGATAATCTATTACAACAGCTTTTACTTTTATGATAAGAAAGTTCTTGTTTTAATATTAACTATAACTATAAAACAATAAATTAATAAAAATAAATAGTTGAACACTTCCTTGTTGTCCAATGTAGTGGAACATAAAAACTTAGACTACAAATCTAATACATAGATTTTAAAGTGTGACTTAAATGCCCAAATAACTTTAGGGGCCACGTCATTTAAAAAACGGTACTTCAGTATGTAATTAATTGGTGAATATGGAGTGTTTATGTACCATTGTTGCGAGTATAGGCAGAAATAATGTTGCCGTGGCAACATTGCTGGTGCATTCAGTGAAGGTAGCTATCATCAGACACAGGACAATGGAAATAGCCCATGGAGGAATACTCTGCAGAGGTGACATCTGATCGCCAAGCCACTTGGACAGTCCTGAGATCTGATTGACAACAGAGATAAAATAAATAAAGGAAACAAACACAGGGAGTTTATGGTCCTTGAAGCCGACCTTTGTTACTATAACACTTAATCGTGTTCATGTCCTCTCAAACAAATAAATAAACAGTGTCTGGTAAACATTTGTTTTACCTCACAGCCTTTAGCCAATGCAAAGCCTCCCCCAAGTAGCAGGATAATACTCCATGGCATCTTCTTGTGTGTCACTTTCCATGTGAGCAGAGCTGGAGTTGGGCTGCTGTCTGACTGGGGCACTGACATACACAGTTACATTATTCATACATGTTCATTGCCATATTTGCACATATTATATAGGGTATAGGGTTAGTCTATATAACTCTATATTTGACAGTAAAAATGTCATTAGATCCACACACAATTGCATGATATAAATTACTGAATGAATGTATGAGTTGCATGTGTTATGTAACTAAATAAACTACAAATTAGTTTAATGAGAAACTTGTGTTTTACTGACCTGTGTCAAAACTCTGTGCTCTCCAGGAGCGCAGGTGTGGTGGCTTAGAGGGGAATACAAAAAGCAGAGCAGCTATAAACACAGCCACTGTGGCATCTGTCACAAACCTGCACAGGGGTGAGATATGGGGCACAGGTTAACACAATGAAGGGTTAAGAGCTACAACAAAACAGGTGAGTTTTTCTGTCATAATATATTGGAAATACTTTAAAATGAAGATCCCTTATAATCTATTGTTTTCTGTTACATTATGTTCAGTTCAATTCTCTACCTTTCACCCACACAGAATCTCTGTGTTCCCACAGTTATATATTCTCAGTCTCTGTGCACGTCAATGACCACTGTGCACTTCATCAGAAAATGTACACAAACACTGACAGCAACGTGTGGAAACTCCATTCACAATTTTGTTGGACATTTGACCTACAAATAAATGAACATGCCACGACTGATAACAGGAGAACAGCCTGTTTGTGTTGAGCAAAAGTTCAATGTGTGTGTTACACATGGTCTGAAATTTCGATTACTTCATTCAACATTTTATCTGCAGACCAGAGCTTTGCCTTCCTAAAGCATTCTGTCCAATTTTCATTTCAACATTTCTTATTTCCTCTCAAAATTAGATTCCTTATTTTTCTTTCTAATCTCTTTTCGTAAAATTTTGTAACATGAGTTTTTGAAAACAGAAGACGTTTGCAATGTATTTACTTTCAAAGAGTATCAAAGGACATCTGACTTAATATATAATAGTGATATTTTTAATATAACTACCTATAGGCAGTAACAGAGCAGAATGAGTTACGCAGTTTGAACACCTAGGTTTGAATGTTTGTTCCGATTCCTTATCAAACACCTTTAAATTTGTGATTGTATTTCATTATTACTAGTGTTTCATTCTTACTCTTTATCTGCATTGAAAAGATGTGTCGCCCAGCCATCCACAAACCCTGGATCTCGAGTGAACCAAAGCACCACTAGCAGAACGAACAGAGCCAGGACGCTCAGCTCCCCGAAGGACATGGGGCCGAGACGCCGGTGTTCATCACGGATGACATTATATGCGGCAATCTCCTTCTCTGACCTCACTGTCCCACAGCCCCACGTCTTCCTGAAGCTGTAAAGTCACAGGAGACTGGAAGTAATTACAGTGCCTCATATTGAAGGATGTGTATATAGAATGTTAATTTAAACAAATTGTGTCATTTTCTTACTGTCTGATGCATGTTGTGCAATAAATACTTTACTGATCTGGCAAGCTCTAATCTGATTGGCTGACTTTAAACAACTTCTGGGAGTAAGCACAAATATTTGTTTGAAGTACTTTCAAACAAGTAAACTACTGTAAATAGCCATGATCAGAAGTAAATACTCTATTTTATGAGTTATACTGTGATATACATTTGGAGTTACAAAGTTGTCTTTTTTAAAAGAGCACAAATTCTGATCAGTCAGACTATTTGCTGTTTAGTCAAAGATCTACACTGTTACGACACATATAAGGCTATGTGATGACTGCGTTTTATTTGTTGTGAAACCACACTCACTTAAAACCCAGGAACACAATCTGGAGCCACAGCCAAGCAAATGTTAGCATGATAATCATGTTGGGGAAGGCAAAACCGAACCATGATGCAAAGTTTATAACGTCCGGGTTGTCTGGGAAAAGTCTGTAGACCAAACAAATGTATATTCACATTTAACAATAAAGGATTATCACAATATTCACAAAAAAACAAGCAAAGGGTAAAAACGTTTGAAGCCTGAGAGAAGAACACTGGTGAGGTACCTACTGGCTCATCTGCCCCATAAGTACCAGGTTTGGTCCTGTGCCCGTGAGTGTAGCTGTACCACCAATGCTGGCTGCATAGCACACACACAGTGTCAATCCTTTACACATCTTCAGCCGTTCCTTTGCCTCCCGTTCACTCTCTGCTGTTTCTGATTCCATTGAGAAGGTATGACCATTCAGAGCCACTGGACAAACACAGCAGATGTTTTATCTTCCACACATAAAGCACTACAACCAAACTGAGCTGCAATTTACTGCAATGTCATATATCTTCAATACATGCTAAGTTCACAATAATCTTCTCAACTACAGATCATCTACAGGCTTTCCACATCAGACGCTGTAGCTCACCCTCATTGATTAATTGTTTCTCTGTAGTTTTCTCTTCACTTTCTGGAGGGGACGTCTGCTCTGGTTCTGCTGTATTGTTGAGCTGCTGAAGTACAGCTTGAACAATGGGGACCATCATGGCCGTGGTAGCCGTGTTGCTTATCCACATGGAGAGGAAGGCCGTCACGCCCATGAAACCCAACATCAGCCTGTAGGAGGCCAGAAGAGCCGTGACTGACACTGCTGTTACCAATGAGAGGATTCTCAGAACATTTAATTTACTTACAGAGCGGGCCGAACACCCACAATGAGCAACACCCGCAGTGCAATACGCTTGTGTAGATTCCAGTGCTCAACAGCTACGGCCACCATCAGTCCACCCAGAAATAACATGTTGGTGTCCTTCAGATACTGCATACAAACCTATCATACATATTCAAAGTTTGTGGTGAAACAAAATGATATTGCAACATATGAAGCCAAGGTCAGTTTAAGAGATTACTCTGCTGTTTATATAGGACCTTAAACTTACATCTTTGGATTCCATGATTCTGAAGAGAGGAAAGAGCACAGCTGGCAGTAATGCAGTGATGGCCAGTGGAAGCACCTCTGTGCACCAGTACACTGCCATTAATATAACCACATATGCACACCCGGCCTCCTGCAGACAATAAAGTGAATTACATGAATATGGGAAACCCACCGTTCGTTTTGGTAATATGAGGAACTATTCCATATTGCCATATAATGGATCACAATTACTGAACACTGGTGTGAATTTTTAATATTTTTCATGATTCAAATAGTGTTAAAGAAACATCAACAAAGTTGTAATGTGTAAAGTAAGAATGTTTTGCGTGTCAATAGAGGCACTAGAGCATTACGCTCTGGCTTAAGACAAGTTTGTGGTACAAAGTTCCTTTTGTTAGTCATTCAGTAACACTCAAGGTTCCTCAACTCTGATTACAATCTGCCACCGAAACTAAATTATGTGGAGAATGGTTATGTATTATTTATTGTTATTCTAACATTGTTTCAAAGCTATAGGTTATGCGGGGAAACATCAAACCATACTACCGCACACGTGCTGTATGCATGCTGTTTCATATACGAACTTATTAACTTATATATACAAGATATTTTCTATATTCTTTAATGTGTTTGAAACAAATAAAACGCCATGTATATTTACATGTTGACATTTTTATACTTGCTACATATTATTTGGTTTTCGGCTAACGCGTAAATTTGGCACAAAATAAACATTGTCAACAAAGGGTTAAGGCAAAAAATAGGGCATTGTGTGTTTCTGGTGAAGGAATGTGTCCCCCAATGTCACGCAGGGTCTCGTCCCATTGACTGAAATCCAATACAGAGAAACAATCAAGTAGCCAAGATGCAATTAAATTCCTCCTGAAATATCCTGTTTTTCGTATGTTGTGGAAAAGCGCATCCCCAAATCTCATTCTCTTACCACACTTGTCAACTTGCTCAGTGGGGGAAGAGAGCGCAACATTCCTAAAAGTATTTACTGAGCATCCCCAAAGTCTCTTCAGTTAAACACGTTAGTGTCCCTTTTAAACACTTTTACATGCCTCATGAAATGACCTGTCATAATTTTACTACCTTCTTACTTACCTTCGTTCCAATAACCAGCGGCAAAGGAAGGAGAAGAAGTGGGGTGCAAAGGATAATTAATCCATTTTTCATCATCCAAATAAACTTAAACACATCTGATCCCATCATTTATGGATTAGGAAAACTTTACAAAGAAGTCAGACAGGGATGAATCGCGCAGAACAGAACTTCAGTGTGCTGATCAGAGTGGACAGCGCATGGGCTCGAGCTCTCGCTTTTAGACACGCGCGAGCGCACGCGCGCGCGCTCTGGAGAGCATAATTAAGCGAAGTTTGTACCCTGTCATTCTCAATTCCTAAATATTAACCTGTGCATTTCCTTACATCTGAACATAACAGTCCCCACACATCTGACTTAAACATGCATGTCTCTGCTATAGTGGACATATGACAAGGTGTTTTATCAGTAGGCCTGTGCCATAAAATGCCTGTTTGAGATTAAACGTGTTGTAATATTCCTTTATCGCTTTATATATTGCTTTATACATTTTTATCGCACATCTAAGAAATTTTGACCTTTAAATGATTTTTACTATTATTTGTGAAGTGATGTATGACATATGTGATTTAGTAGCAAAGTTTTTTTTAGCGAATTTTGCATTTCATGCTTTAAAGTTCTCACATTGGTCTTTGAAGGCATAGAGACTAGCACCGCCTGAAGGTGAGTTCGTGTGTTGGAGAGAGAGAAGACAAAGACGAGCTCTTGTCTGTGCACAGATGAATGACAAGGAGATAAACAGTGGTTATCCACTGCTGCCCTCACTGAAACTCTACACAGAACCAGCGGGGAGTCAGACTTACAGACCTGCTGTGAGACTGACAATAGCGCTCTGTGCGAGAGTGAGGATGAGGTTTCCTTAAGACATCAGTAAGTTGTGGGAAATCCTGATGTACCCGGGTTTGTGTTAAAGGAGAACTTTTCACCGCTATGCTGTAAAAACAATACACTATAGAAAATAACTGATAATCGGACTGATCATAACAGTTCATATTAGGTAGACTATAACCACATGGCACAATAATACAGAGATGTATGAAACTGGGCTGCTCTGATTTACTTGCCATTGGTCGCAAACACACATCCTACTGTATCTTGCCTATGATAAAAGACATCTGTACATTTTGTTATAGCATATATATTAAATGTTATATATACATATTATATAGTAAATGGAGAAGTTGTATCACTCACCAATTCTGTCATTTCAAAGAGTTTCAATTGTCCATTGAGTAATATGTCTTTTTTGCTTAGTGTTGCACATTTAGTTCTGCTGTTCAAAGGTTTTCAGGTGGTCTGTGACTGAAATTTCAAAATTCAATTCATATTTGCAGCATTTCAAGGTGTTTAAAAAAGCCATACCCTACAATAAAAACATGTATATAATGTTGTTTTGACTGTGACTGTCATTCAAACAGTGTTCTCTTGGATACAGATGGGCGGTGAGCTTTGTTGCCCTTTAGGTCTGGTGTCACCCTGAACTGTACCTGCAAACAGCATTAGTAATGTTAGGTCACTATCACCAAACAGAAGGTAAGTTCAAACGTCCACGACTTGATAGTAAAATATTATGGCACAACCCTTCTTACCATATGAAACCATGGGAAGAAAGGATAACTTAAGTAACTTAACTTAAACTTATATAACTACTTAGCTGTTTACAAGCAATGAAACATAATAAATAGCAACTTCAGATAGCTGGAGATAAACTGCAATAACTTTACAATTAATGATTACAATATCTCCTTGACAGGAACATTGTGATGACAGAATGTTGTAGGCAACTACATTTAATGTATGTACATACCGTAAAGATGTAAGCCCATATACAAACAGACTGAAAGCCTGTATCCTTTAGCACGTACACCCACATTTGTATCTCATAGAGCGCGCCAAATTTTAATTTTTTTTAGCTGTGGCGTCCTCTAGAGTCCTTCATTGCGCATAACAACTACCCAAACGCACAGTGGTTTGGCCATTAGTGTCGCTATGATGGTTGTATGGTTGAAAGGTGACCTGTTAATGACAACATTGATCAAAATGTTAACAGAATTAGACAGTACAGTATTTTTTAGATATATATGAATGTATACAATTTAGAAATGTTTATTTTCAAAGTCGTCATGGAAGTTTTGTCTGTTGGTCACCTAAAATGACTTTTTGCTGGTGGACCCCTGAGCACTTTTTAGTACAGAGGGTCTGAGTCTAAAAGGGGGAGGGACCATGGATTCAAGGTTCTGCGTGGGTGGACAACTGCACATGCAGGTCAATTTGAACAAATAAATGTCATTTATGGGTTCTACTTATTGCTACTGACACCCAAAGTACTATCAGTATAGTAAAATTAAACAACAAACTCTGAACTCTTAACTTTGATTTGATGTTATTCTTTTTGAAAACTGGAGAAAATTGAAGTTGAAAATTCAGTACAATACCCTCCTATAAAAAAGTTATTTGTCGACAAAATATTTAGACACTTTGTTTATCAAATAATGGTTTTAATATCATTCATTAATCTATACTTGAAAACAATCAAAAATGTTTACAATGACCATAATGACTTTGTCAAATTAAACCTACAAAGTTTTATATTTGTAACACAAACAGCATAATTTCTTGTTCTGTTGTGGGCCATATTCTTATTTTGGTGGCTATGTGGAGTTTCTTGAGTTTGACCTCTGGATCACATATATTCATATTTACATTTAAAACTAAACAGTGACACAAGCCAACGGGTGATGAAACATTAACCAAGAGCAGAGGGTCTGACACCATTATACTCACAGTGATCTGTGCTGGAACTGCATCATTCATATTTAGCACCACTTTCATGTCAAATACTGGTTTGGTAAGTTTAATTAATCTCTATTTACCTTTAATGCAGCTCTGGCTATTTAACTAACTTTATAGCATTAGTAAAAATCTGTCTAACATTGTTTTATTCATGGATTAGCTGAAATACAGGCATGCATGCTATAACATTTCCAGACAACAGAAAATACTTTTCAACTTTTTGCAGAAGTTGTGTCTTAACTTGCTAAACATTTTAAAATCTGTTAGGGAATTTACTAAAATATATCAGATCACTTTAATCATAGTAATCATTGTAATTTTATTGTGTCATATCATTTTCGTTTGCAGTTTACAAAGGCTGTGACACTGCACAGCAAATAAAACAATTAAACATTGACACTTAAGTTATAACTTTTGTAAAAACAAGAAAAATATTTCTCATTAAATATGATTTTTTAAAAATATTATAGGCTAAAACATTAGATTTTTTGTGGTTTCCTGAACACCTAATTTTTTAACTTTCTGCAAATGTCAGTCCAAATTCTATTATTATTGGTGCAAATTGTTTCTAAAATCTAAAATTATAATTCTAAAAATTGAATTATATGTACAAAGATGAAACACCACATTTGCTGAATTCTGTCTTTTTAAAATTATCTGCTAAAATGTTTTGCAGGCCAACAGCAAACATGAAGAATTGTCTTGTAGTGTTTACACTGCTTTGTATATTTAGGTTTGGAAATATGGTAAGAAATGCTTTTTCACAAAACGTTACTATTTTGTTAATGTCTCTTTAGTTATTTAAAAGAAATTATTCATTTCCAGGCTTCTAATGAAACAGACAAGCATAATTGCAATGATGTTTTAAGCTTGGAGGCTCAACGTGCAGTTGGTGGTGCAGTGGCTAAACTTGGCTTGGAGCTTTTAGAAAATCTACAGCTTGGGCCTGAGCAACCAAATATAATTATATCTCCTCTGAGTGTTTCTCTTGCACTTGCTGAGCTTGCTCTGGGTAAGTAGATTAAACACTTAAGACCATCCAGATGCATGTAATGTTAAAACAGGAAACACTCTATTGTAAAATATTCAATGCAAAATAGCAGATGTACACAAAATGTTGCTTCTAACCTCAAAAGGTGCAAAAAACAAGACAGAGGAGAAGTTGCTAGAAGTCCTTCAGGCACAAGCTACGAGTAATTTTCACGAAACCCTAAGCTGTCTCCAACAACAACTAACTACTAAAGCCGTCAAGATGGCATCACGTCTCTACCTCATACCAGGTGACAAATCTATGGCATTTCTTTCTTACAACAAATGTTTAAAATAATACCTGGAACGTAATCAATGGACTCAATGACTTTAAGGTTTTAAGGTGAACCAGGACTTTGTGGACAGATCTTTGCATCTGTATAAATCTGACACTGCACAACTGACCTCCACTGAGGAAGTCAATCACTGGGTGGAGGAAGCCACCAAAGGTCACATAACCAACTTTATGTCCAGCCTTCCACCTAATATTGTTTTAATGCTGATAAACGCCATTCATTTTAAAGGTTGGTCCAATTACAATGTATCTTTAAATTGTGTTGAGTTCTAATGAAACTATACTACACTAACAATCAATATGAAATTTAAAAGACAGTGAGTGGCTTGATACGCTAACATATAATTCTTACTCTTAGGGGAGTGGCAAGCTCGCTTTGACTCAAAGTTTACTATTAAGGACTTCTTCTACATTGACAAAAAAACCTCTGTGAAGGTGGACATGATGATGGGGTCAAGATATCCACTTAGTATGTTTGTAGATAGAACGGATGGAACGCAGGTAGCATTTGTTTTCTTTGTCCTGCTCATTTTGTAGGTAATCATGATGTTTTTTACCGAAATACATGAAGATACAAAATTATTATTTTGAAACAACATATTTTTCCATATGTACCCTTAGGTTGCAAGGTTCCCCTTTCAAGGAAACATGAGTCTTCTGGTGGTAATTCCAGCACATGGAAATTTGTCAGCCACGGCTGCTAAACTCAGCATATCAGACTTGTATGAACATCTCCCAAGAGAGAAGTCTATGCATGTGAAACTCCCCAAATTCAAACTTGAGTACAAACAAGATATGAGACAAGCACTTACAAATATGGGTAAGACAAAAGTTCTCTTATTCAGTTAAAACATGCCTTTACAAAGTTATATCTTGCCTGAATCTACATGAATGAACCAATTAAACGGCTATAGAAAAATTATTTATACCTAGATACACTCACCTATTTCTTCAGGTCTGGGCATGCTGTTTACTGAGCCTGAACTATCCAGAATCGCACAAGGCCCGATAGTAGTTTCTGGGGTACAACACGCCTCAAGCATGGAGCTGAACGAGGAGGGGGCCGAAGCCTCAGCCGTGACCTCTGTTACGCTAGTGCGCACCATTCCTACATTTGCCGTAAACATGCCATTCATCTTTGCACTGGTGGATGATACATCTCACACACCTCTTTTTCTGGGAATGGTCACCAATCCCAACCCCCGAGCAACAGCTGAACAAAGCGATGAGCCCAAAACTGAAAATGAAAGCAGGATAGGGCGATTAAACGATGGAACGCTGAGTGATAGCCCCCATATAGAGAACATGCTAAGCTACATGTTGAATATGTGGAAAGAAACAGTTCCTCGGCAGTTCCTTGGACATCAGGAAATGGAGCAAGGAAACTGAAAGGAAACTGTGCATGGATCTGTCTATATTACAGACTTTACTTACTGTAATGTGACTTGCAAATGCAGGGTGTTGCTGTTCATGGCCTGCTTTACAGTATATATGGACATTGCAATGCCTGAAGAAATACAGTATAAAGATTCATTTTTTAGCCTTTGGTAAGACAAATATAAAAACATAAACTGGGGAACGTTATATACCCTAGTTGTATAATTGCTTTGCAATGTTTAAATATCATGTGTCCGTAAATAGTAAATTAAATGATTAAGTCAAAACTTCTTTGTTTTGTGTGACGTATAGAAGTGTATTAATCGACGTGTATCTTTCGCATTCTTAGCATTTTTTATGCTAGCAGGCATAACAAATAAAACGCAAATTTTAAAAGAAACAAAGCCTAAATTACAGAATGTTTCTGCTGCGTTTCAGAAGTAAACATTTGTGGCGAGGTCTGAGGTAAAGTTATAAAAATTGTGTACATTGTGTATTTTTATAACTTTTCTAAAATTACCATGAAGAGCTTCTCCTCAGCCGCAGGCGTCAGATGGGCGGGATCTTCTCTTAACGCAGCGGAGGCAACAGCTCGCGCACAGTTGACTGTGGCAGCTGTAGACTGACGGTCAGCCCGAGACGAGACGACGGTGAACGAAAAAACCAGGTCAGACAAGTAAAAAAACAGCATGAAAATATCATTAAGACAATCACTTTTATATTTATTTTAATGCAAAAGAAAGGCATGTGCCGTTCTTTATATTTAAGTGTGCTTTAAGGATGAAGTTCATCACAGCAGTTCATCTTAAAAGTAAACTTCAACGTAAACAAACATTTTGATTTTTGGAGGATTCATGTGTAAAGATACGGGTGTAAACATCTTTCTTCGTAGTTTATATTTTCTTCATTTTCTTTAAACAGTAACTATTAGGTTTAATAGCCGCATTAGTATTTACAAGATTACCAAACTAGTAAACAAAAGTAGTTTTTATTGTAACTATTTTGTAAACTGTAGGTAAATTGCATGGAATGTGAATCAGAGCTGAGCACAAACCTCTGCAGTCCATGCAACTGTTTAACTGCGTGGCATATACAGTCAGAAGCCAGTCAGATAAATGTGAAGGTGTATTTTTTTCAGTGATGGATATGAACTCAGCATGAAACTAGTAGACGGCTTTAATGACAACCAGATGTGCTGAAGGAACATGGGAAAGTTTTTGAAAGAGTGCCTGGTTTCAGTTGGAAATTGCTGTAGCAATTCTTTCAGTACTTGAACCTATGCCTGCAGTTAACTGTGTCAAGTGTTATGTAAAGTTTGTGCATCACACCCTACATCTGTAGTTTGTATTTTGTATTAGATTCACTAGTTTGTTGTAAAAACATTTAAAATAAGATAAACTTTAAAAATAAGCCCACAATAGTTTAGAAATTGAGAAAAGTTAAAGTTTTGTTGGATTGAGGTTTACACCTGAAAGACTAAAACATGTGTGTCAGATATTTCATGTTTGTGAATACTGCTAATTTCCATGTATGTCTTTTAAGGCATCAGTCTAAGCTTGTATTTGTCCTATTTGTCAGGATGAAGAAGATAGCCCTGCTGTTTGGGTTGTGGAGTCTTCTCTGCAGCTCACATGCTCAGGTGGTAAGTTGGCTGAGATAATATCTAGATTCTACTGTAGGTCAGTCTATAGGCTTTAACCCTCTACTGTCTCTACAGACAGATTCTGAGGCTGATGGTGAGGAGGAGGTAGTTGATCTCTTTACCACACCACGCACCAAGCTGGCCGCTGCAACCTCTGATTTTGGCTACAACCTGTTCCGTCAGCTGGCGGGACGTGACCCCAAGGCCAGTGTCTTCCTGTCCCCCTTAAGTATCTCAGCAGCCTTCACACAGCTCTCAATGGGTGAGATCTGCTTGTCCACTAACTACCCATTTATTATGCTCTTGAGCTTACAAATATGCCTTCTGTGATCAACAAGCATTCACAATGATGTGTTGTATCGTCTTTCGTAGGGGCGTCTGAACGAGCTGAGAAGCAGATTTATAGAACTCTCCGCTACCACACGCTACAAGACAGTCAACTCCACGACACACTGAAGGAACTTCTCACTTCGCTTAAGGCCTCTGCCAAGGGCTTTAACTCTGCAGAACGCATCTTGTTGGCTAGAAGTAAGTTTCTGGTTTTATGCGTTCTTGAAAGAGAGAAAAAAATGATTGCTAAGTAGTTGGACCAAAAGCTGTACATATTTGTAATCTTCTCTGGTTGTTTCAGAGCTACGTCTTAGGCTAGAATACCTCAACAGTGTAGAGAAACAATATGGGACACGCCCTCAAATGCTAACGGGCGGGAGCCGGGACCTCAAGGCTGTCAATGATTGGTTTAAACAGCAGACTGGCGGTAAAGTGGACCAAGTTCTTTCATCCGCTCTGCCCCGTAACACTGCTCTGTTGCCAGTGGGGGCAGCATACTTCAAGGGTAAATAAGGTTCTCTTGCTCTGTTTTCTGTACATTTAAACTACATTCTAGCCACATCTGCTAATGGCACTAAGATGGTACTGACCTAGTATTTCAGATAATTTTGATTCAGGCTTCTAATGAGTCACAGTTCTCACTGTAGTTTCCAGCAGTGGTATGAGTGTATATTTACTCTTTATGCAGGTAAATGGATAACTAGGTTCAGCAAGGCTAACAAGATGGAGAACTTCCAGACTGATGGGGAGGCGCCACTTCTCATTCCCATGATGGAGCAGGAAAATTACCCAGTGAAGATGGGCATTGACTCTGACCTTGGCTGCACGGTACTAATATCTGTTGTATTATTAGAGTATTTAGAATACAGGATACAAATACTATATTAGATTATGTTTCAATATTGTGTATATTGTGTATTTCAGTTATGAAAATAATTCTAAAAGTTCTGTCATCATCTAAGCATCTACGTCACATTACTTAAATCACCAATAATTAAAGTAAAACGTAAAACTCTGGTATAGAGTTAGATACATGGGTGAGTATATATAACTGTATTTGTCAAGAATTTCTCAAAGCATTTTTGAACATGCCCTTTCAATCAGCTTTGTGTCTTTACAGATTGCCCAGGTTCCCATGCAGGATGGAGTAAGCATGTATGTTTTCCTGCCCGATGAGGTGACCCAGAATCTAACCCTGATAGAAGAAGCACTCACTGCAGAATTTGTTCAGGACCTCTCCAACACCCTCCAATCGGTGCACGTGCGACTCACCCTGCCAGTTATGAAAGTCAGTTATGGTGCAGACCTGCTGCCCTCTCTCTCAGACCTGGGTGAGATACAATCACTTTCACATACTTTTCCTCCCCATTCAATAGAGTGAGGCTAGATTATCAGTTGATTTTAACGTGTCACTCCTTATGCTCTTTTTTAGGTCTGTCTGAATGGTTGGCAGAGACAGACCTTATCAAAATTACCAGTCAGCCAGTCAAGTTAAATGCTGTCCAACATAAGGTTGTCATGGAAACAGCTCCAGAGGGTACAGAGTATGCCAGCACCACCCGAACGGCCAATGGCCAATCATTGGCTCTCGCATACAGTGTGAACCGCCCCTTCCTCTTTCTAGTCAGAGATGAGCCGACAGGGGCACTTCTCTTCATTGGAAAAGTGTTGAAGCCCCGTGACCTGGAAAGGGTATGAGACACACACAAATTCAAAACAAATGAGAGAACTTACTTTCTGTGTTCATTTTAAGCCCAAGTCTTTAAACAAAATATACTTTAAATGACATATGCACTCGGTTATTTGAAGCTAATTTCAGTGTAGCGTCTCAACATTGCCCTGGCCATCAACATTTTTAGCATGCTTAGACATTACAAACTCACTTGTATACAAGCATTGCTATGCGCACTAGTCCACAGTCAAGCAATATGTTTGTATTAAATATGGGCCACTTTTATAATGGTTATTTTTATAATGACTATAAAATGGTAGTGTAATCTATACATCTTGTATTGGTCATTATCCCTTTAATGCATCACTGTAACAATTTTATGGTTTAATGCTTAGTTCTTTAATAATATGGCTTTAATTAAAAGTCCCTCAACATTGTTTGAATTAAACTCAATTTAATTTCAGTTTATGTTCCCATTTGTACATTTACTATCAGCAAGAAAATGCAGAATGTGTATATTGAGTTGGTTCAAATTTATGGAAAGCAATAAAAATAATAAAACTTTCAAACAGAATCTTTCTCTGACTCCTGGTTCTTGTTTCCCTCAATAAAAGGGTTTTTATGTGTTAAAATATTAATTGTGTTTAATTTTATTAGTATAAAATTAGTCTTATTATAAAAGTGAATGCAAAATATCCTATCCTATCCTAAAACTTCCAGACATACAACAACATTTCCGCTAAACTCTGGATAATCCATTACAGGTTTGTAACCGAATCAAATTTACAAGCAAATATACTTTACCCACTATTGTCTTGTACAAATCCATTACTGAATACTTGTTTTAAACACTATTTCTCACCATATATTTGTTCCCTGTTTTTGTCTATCTTGTGCATATTTGCTGTAATGGTCTTCTGTCTGTCCTCCATTTGTGCTAAATTTTGTGTGAAAAAACTGTAAATGTGTGGAATTAGATGGTGGAATCTCTTAGGTCACGTCACTGGAACACACTTAATGTATTCAAGATGTGTGTAACAGATGCAATATGAGAAAAAGTTTGAGCTTGTCTGAATGTGTCTGGGAAGGACATTTGCAACATACACTAAAGAATGAGCCAGGAATTACTGCTTAGTCTAGAGTAAATAGCTTTATGATTACAATACCTCACTATAGACCTATGAGTATGTTCTTTGACCAACTGAGCTGTGTCAGTAATGTTTTATATAGCCACAGGGTGGCGCCATTAGTTAGGCCTGTCACAACTTAAACTGTCAGTTCGGAAGAACAAATACAATGCTTATTTTATTCATGTTCTATACATTAAAAAAAATCAGTCATATCTGAAAAAAGGAAATGTGTTTTTAATGCAGTAAGCTATTCAGTAATAATGTTCAGTCTGTCTAACAGTCCAAACCACGTTTGACACTCCTGACACAGTTTTCCATCACAGGAAACACAGATTCCTCAGGGACTCTTTCACAACAGAATGAAGTCCGGATGTTTCTGTCCAAGAAAAGAATGAACTTCATCAGTGCGCTTTCACTCTTAATGTGTCTGCGCCTGTATTTTATTACTTTCATTTTTTATTTCTTGTTTTTTGTTTTTACTCTATAACTGAGTTATTTTACTCTACAACTTGAGTGTATTTTTAGTGGGGGTGAAGTTTCAGATATCCTATTATATACATTACTGTGCATGTAAAACTCAAATATATTTGTGGTATTGCTTACGGCAAGGTGAGTTTTGGGCCCATATTGTGTAGTTACAGCATCTACCAGCAGGGATAACTAGGTCATGCTAACCAGCCAAACCTTGACCCCTTGGAAAGATTTTGAACAACAAACAGAGCAATGTTTTAAAAGCATGATACAGCTATAGTGTTTAATGACCAAAACTTCAGACTGTGAAAGTGTTACTTTGTCCATTAAAATTTAACTGTGAGAAAATAAAAATATTTTAACATTGAACACATAAGCTTACACACAGCATTTAAACTGAAGAACTGGGCAAGTTACCACAATAGCTGAGACCAAATCAAAACAAAGTATGTGATGTTTTTGCTGAAGACAGAAAATCTCATTCCAGTGTAATCTAAATATGTCTTTCTGCAGTGTTTTGTAATAGCATTTGGGATTGACCAAGTTTATTGATACATGTGTTCGTAATACCAGCATGCAGGAAGCATGACCTAGCAGAGGTTACGTAAAACACAAAGGGGATAAGACTGAATAAACACCTCAAGTGTGGAACAGGAACAGGAAACCGTTACTCGCCCCCTCTGTCCTGCCTGTTCTGTCAGGTGTTTGAACACGTCCCACAAACATTCAGGTCAGCAGTTGTTAAGCAGGTTTCACTCCCCTTATTGATGCTGCTTAATATTTGTGAATTAAAATATAACAACAAAAATAATGTATGATATATTTGTGGGGTGTAATTATCATAGGAACCATAATGGTGTTTTCCACTAAAACAGTATAGATACTATATAGTTACTGGACACTAAAACATTATTAGCCTGAACATTAAAATGAAATAAATGTAACATGATGAATCAGAAAGCCTTTTATACTGACTTAGAAACATGTTATTATGGTTTAACAGTAGTTTGGTAACATATTATCACCACTGTGTGTGTCAGTAGAGTAGAGTTTGCTTGGTAGTAAGGATGCAACATTTTAGTTAAATTTTACACTGTTGCCGGAACCCAAGAGGACTAACTCCCACAATTCCCCTCTATGTCTTTCCATGCAAACAAACTGTAGGACATAATGCACAGCAGTTTACCATGTTTTTATTTAAAAGTTAAAACCCAGTTCAGTTTAACAATGTTAATAAGTACCAGCCACAAATGTGACTAAAAATAAATGCAATATTTGTAATATCTGGCTCACCTTACATTTAATTATTGCCCTGTAAATGTGTATTTAATATTGCAAACAGAAACAGACAGTGTTACCATACAAAACACAACCATTTAAAAAAGTAAGTTCTGCATTTTCATTCACAGATATAGCAGAAGACCTACAAAACAGATCTGATTAAACACATATGGTGTGTATGTATGTAAAGTATAAGATGTAACTCACATATAATCATACAACATATTATTTGTGAATGCACTATGGTACAGTTCAGCTTCATGTGCGCTACTATGGCAGAAATACATGTTGCCTATACTGAAACATTTAAAGAGATACATTTCATATTCAAATATACTGAAAAGCTACCGCAATAAAAAGTATGCCATAGTAAAAAAATATGCATAATAGTACAGAACACATTTCTCATAAACATCACAGTTATAAAATTGAAAAGTAAAATAATAATTTTAAGATTAATAAGATTAATAATTAATCTCTCTTCATTTGAATATATTTGGCTTCTTGTCAGTTTTCAATAGTAAGTTTAAAAAGGCACTAATGAAATAATTTTCACATTGTCAGCATTTCATTAAGTATTAGTATAGGTATGGAGTGTTATTCGTAACCCCACACGATGGGCTCACAGACATTATCCATCTATATAGACATGTTTTATAAACCTTTAACTGTGTTTTAAGGACGTATCACTTCTATCTTTGGCAGGAGAATGTTGTTTCCCTGCATTATTAAATTTCAGTGAAAGCAGCTGTTATTAGACTGAACAGTTTAGTTTCATCCTGTGTCATAAACTTGTAAAGAAAGCTGAAAGATTCTGAGATCTCAAGGTCACATCTCACTTAATTTCTCTTTCATTGCTTTAGTTTTTATGCTCATTAAATGGGCTTTTTCTTCTCGCCGCTCTCTGTTTCACTCTTTAAACACTTATTTGTGTATTGCTGTGTGCATTTGAATCGATTAACGCTAGTTTGACGTCTTTTATTTCTGGGGAACTTTCAGTTTTGCTCTGGTCGTTCTTTTGGTCATTTTGTTTCACTTCGGTTATATTTGTTTTCCGAAGCACCAGAAATGACAGGAAGAAACAGGCAAAGCCCCCAAATATAAAGAAAATCTGGAGTCCCAGGAACCTGAAAACACAACAAATGTTTTAGAAAGTTGTTAATGGCTGAAACACAAACAGCTTTACAGCACAAGCAAGGAAAGACTGTTAGCTGGTCCTCTGGCCTGGCCAAACTGTTGTCATGGTTACAGAGGGGTTTGGGTATTTTTCAACTGGCTAGACCAACTAAACACTATCTCAGCCAGGTTGGAACACAAGCTACACTAATTAAAACCTAAGACCAAAAATTAGTTGGATAATGCTATTAGTTGGATAAAGCATATTATAAGCACCGTTATATACTGTACTGTGTATTTCATAGCAATGTCATTTCAACTTTAAATGTTACCTGTTTCTGAAAAGGTCTAAATCGTAGTAGTTACATGACGTTGTCCTGCTACATTTTTTTCCCCACTGAATGCAGGCAGAGTCGATGGCACGTCCATATAGCACAGGTGCTGGGAGGAATGCTGTCAAGAAAAATATGTTTCTTTTAATACATATATACATCGGTTGAACACAGATTATATAACATTTTCATCCTTTTTAGTGATTCAAATTGTTTCCCACAAACATAATGGCCACACAGTTATACAAACAAGCTCATCATATCACAGAAGAGACATGTGATGTCTGTTATGACGTTATTTGTTATGCATCCAATGTTATTATATGAGGGTATTACGAAATTGTTAGGAAATCACGTCTCTAACTTTCACAATACTTGCAAATCATGTTATATTGAGGACAAACAAAGCAAGCAAAGCCAAAAACAGTTGACTAAACAGGTCAGACCTGAACAGGCCTTAAGAAAACAATCAGTAAAAAATTTAAACATCTATACACTATTTTTCCCATGACTTTTATTCCCAAAACTTTTATTTCAGGGATTTAGTCTGAACAACGAGCAAAGGAGAGTGGTTGGACACTACTGGCGATAAAAAGGGAACTTATAGGCTCAAAGAGGTGAATTGGTTTAAAACATTTTTAATTGCCATGGTTACATAGGCTACATGGCCAATGAGGTCGCAAATCCAATCTGGACCGATTAGCTGTCAGCAGAATCACATAAATCTGATGTATCACAGTTAGATCTTTAGTATAAATAAGAAGGGCACTTCTGGGGGAAAAGTCTTTTAGGGATAGACAAATTATATTATAATATGCACAGAGGGACTTGATTGCAATCACACATGTTAATTTCATTTTAATATGCTGGCAAGATATTTTAGAGCTCAGATTTTGCCTATTAATTATAAATGATTTGTTAAATCTTTTGCATTTTAATCTTTTTCTAATGCTATTTTGGCTAGGTTATCTTTGCCTTGTCATTAGTCCTGTACAAATATTTGTATACGTTTAAATTTCATTAATATTGAATAAACACATTTATATTACAAGAAATATGATGGGGATGAGTTTTTCGTTAATATCTTCATTGCAGTGATATAATAATGTACTGTGTAAAACATTTACACACTGAGCTATTCTTATGTGCGCAAACTTTAGTGCTTTTCATGATTAGTTTAACAGTTAAAAACTCCTTATATTTACCCAGAAATTCTAGTTCCTCACTGGAGAAATACTCACACATACTTTGAACACTTTTGGGTGTTTAATGCAAACGTTAGCCATTTATATAAACATACATGATGCATAATCATTGATTCAGTGTTTAAACCTGACCTGAGAGAGAATGCAGTTAACCAGTGTCATGAAACACATGAACCCAAATGAACCCAGTTTGAAAATACTTTATACAACAGGCCTCATGGGCCCAGTTTCCTTCTGCTGCAACAATGACAACTTGCAACATGCTCACAACATGCAGCTGTTATATTTTATTGTTTACAAAACTCGGTGTTCACATAACAGAGTTGTCAGTAATGTTTCATTTTGACTCAAAAATGTTTGTTCATCATGATCAACTTACCAAGGACTCTAAACAGCATGAATTGAATCCCCAAGGCGAAAGATTTGTCCTGTGGAGTCACAGTTCTAAAGAAGACAAGAAACAATGAGTCAAACATTCATATCACACATAAAATGAAGTGCCATATTTTTATTAACCCAACTTTTCAGACAAATAAGCTTTTTGCATGAAACAAGCTTGTATCTCCTGAGGTTGTTATTGAAAGTAAGAGTTGTTTAACTGCAGTCTGATTTCTCTCATGGCAATGTTGCCAGGACCTGGGCAGGTGATTATACAGAAAGCGTAAAGATACTTTCACATAGTTTTGTTAAAGGGTGCAGCTGTTTGTTA
>JBAJNP010006116.1:0-26623 GCA_036877545.1 Yasuhikotakia modesta | reverse complement strand
CTGTTTCTTTCTTTCCCACTCCTCCATCCCTCTCGTCGATTAGCAGCGACCAGCAAGGGTCGTCCAGTCAGAACTTCCTGCTTGTCGTTACGCACCGCGAGGCACAGAGAGATTACAGCCTCAACTTCCCTGCCAGCAAAACCATCCAGGAGGTGATTCTGAAAACAGCTTAGGAAGGGTTTGTGTGTTACTGTCACGTTCGTGTTGTAATGACTGTCTGTTATTTTTGTCTGTTTTGTGTGACTCAGGTGAAGAGGAATATTTCAGATCTGACAAACATTCCTGTGAGGCATCAGCAGTGGGTCGGCTGGCCGGCCTCTGCCTCAGACGATTTGGTATGACACTATATTTTACGATGTGTGTGATCAGTGCAGTTACTGGTGTGTGTGTGATCAGTGCAGTTACTGCTGGGTGTGTGATCAGTGCAGTTACTGGTGTGTGTGTGTTTGGGGCAGATGACTCTGGCAGCGAGTGGAGTCAGTTTCCCGTGTCATCACCTCAGTGTGTGTAGAAGATCTGCTCCAGCCGTGGACCAGAGAGATGTGGTATTTCTACAGCACAGTGTTTTCCAAGTCATGAATGAGATGAAATTGTTAGTGAAGAACCAATACTGTGTGTGTGTTACAGTGCACAGATGTTCACATGGTCAGCGACAGTGAGGGGGATGATTTTGAAGACGCTCCAGAGTTTGGTGATGAAGACTCTGAGATCTTTAGCATGGGAAGCTCCAGCTGTGGAAAGACCCCCATGAGTGAGTGATGATGTCACAGTGTGATGGATGGAGCTGAGGAAGAGTGTGTGTTGACTGGGTGTTCTGATGTGTCCTCAGTGCCAGAGAACAGTGAAAATGAGGGCGACGCTTTACTGCACTTTACTGCTGAATTTTCTAGAAGGTGAGATGATCCAGATTCACTGGAGTTCTTGTTTAAAAGTTATTTTAACGTTTGTTGTTGGTTTGTTTTGGAGGTATGGCGATGGTCATCCCGTGTTCTTCATCGGCACGCTGGAGGCAGCATCTCAGGAGGCGTTTCACGGCAAAGCCAGAGATGTGAGTCTCTGTAATAAACTCCATAATAATTCAGTCATCAGTACACACATCCTTCATTATTAAACACAGAAACATGTATAAACTCTGTGTCATTGTAATTAATGCACTTGAGTCTCAAAAAACACACATACTGAAAAAATGTCACTTCATCAGATGGAGTGGCCTCAAACTATTTTAGGCCTGTAAGAAAAGAGAGATGTTTTTTGGAAAACTGACAGGCTAATACATAATTTTATTATTTTTTGTTATTTATCAAAAGTTTGTTAGATGACTGAAAGTCATCAGAATCATCATCACATTTCTAGATTAATCTGACACATTTACTGAATGAAAGACACTGAATAATGAAAGTCCCATTCAAACTCTCTGTGTGTGTTTCTGCAGAGAAAACTACTGGCCATCTACCTCCACAACGACCAGAGTGTCCTCAGCAACGTTTTCTGCTCACAGATGTTGTGTTCAGACTCCATAGTGTCCTATCTGAGCCAGAACTTCATCACGTGGGCCTGGGACGTTACTAAAGAAGCTAATAAAGCCAGGTGAGTCCATCCTGCTGTCTCAGATCTGATCCGTCATTAATCTGATGACATTTGCTGTGAGTTTCTGAGTCTGACTGCTGCCTCTTCCTCCAGCCAAACGTTCATTTGAAGTTTTGTCTTCGTAATGGAATAAGAAATTCTCTGTGATCTGTTAAATTCAGTGCGGTGGGAGCTAAATACTAATTCAGATACTAACTCTCTCTTTCTCTAGGTTACTCACGATGTGTACGAGGCATTTTGGCAGTGTTGTTGCACAGACCATTCGGACATACAAGACGGACCAGTTTCCATTACTGCTAATTGTAATGGGCAAACGAACATCCAATGAGGTTTTGAATGTTATTCAAGGTAACTATACTGTGTATAACAGCCTATAACTAACTCTGTTACAAGCCTGTTTGCAGGTTTCTGCAAAACCAGATGTTTAATCTCAGTGTGATTTAAGTCCGTTCTCAAGTCTCTAAAATATCGGACGTTCTGTACAGAGAATGTTTGATTTGAAATCCACTTTATCAAACATGATTATAGAAACACTGAGTGTTGGGAATATGGCGTCTTGTATAAGGTTTACAGTGAGATCAGTGCAGTGCTGTAACTGTGTGTGTGTGCTAAAGGAAACTCAACGGTGGATGAGCTGATGATGAGACTCATGGGAGCTGTGGAGATCTTCACCTCCCAGCAGCAGGAGGACATCAAAGATGAGGTGACTTACAGATCTCCACCTCCTTATAATCACTGCTTCCTGTTCTGTGTTACTGTCATCTGTATACTGATCATACTGATTTGTATTTCTCTCATTTAGGATGAGCGTGAGGCCAGAGAGCTAGTAAAGAGAGAGCAGGATGAAGCTTATCGTTTATCTCTGGAGGCTGATCGGAAAAAGGTTGGAGCAGATGAGAAATAAACAGATAATTAGTTATAAATGTACTGAATGATTTTGTGCATTTTGTTTGTGGAACATTAAACTGTTATTTGCTTTATTGTTTTTTGTTTTTCTACAGAGGGAGGCTCAGGAGCGAGAGGAGGCGGAGCAAGTCCGTCAAGAGCGAATCAGAAAAGAGCAGGAGGAGGAACGAGAGGTGAGGTTTGAATTTTAGAGGTTTGAGTTTCTGTTGCACACTTTGATGAAATATAACTGCATTATGGTGTGTAAATAACCGTCGTCCCCGCGCAGGCTGTCCGTCTCTCATTGGAGCAGACCCTTCCACCCGAGCCCAAGGAGGAGGGGGGAGAGCCAATCAGCAAGCTCCGCGTCAGGACGCCCAGCGGCGAGTTTTTGGAAAGGCGGTTTCTGAGCAGCTGTAAACTCCAGCTTCTGTTCGATTTTGTCGCGTCGAAGGGTTACCCATCCCACGAGTTCAAACTGCTCACCACCTTTCCACGCAGAAATGTGAGTTCACACGCATAACGGCAGCTGAATGCTAACTGATCCTAGATTTATTAGTTCTCTAGTCATTTATTTTCTTTCAGCAGAGCACTTTGAGTTCTGTTGTTTTTAAATGTGTTACAGAAGTAAATGTATTGTGTGTTGTGTTGTCAGATTTAGTTTAGCGTGTGAGATCACATCTTTATTTCCTGTTTGCTTCATGTTATCAGTTCTTTAATTAACGCTAATGAAGAACAATGTTTATTTGAAACCGTTCTCAGACCACATCAGTGTGCAGCTTATTGTTAACTTACTTTAAATGCTTTGGCTGTTGGTCTGTTTAAAGCTGGTGTGTTTTACCAGTAATAATAGTTGCTCTGGTTTACTCTGGTAACCTGCTACAGCAGGTTTTGTTTGTTTTCTGTGCAGATCACACAATTAGATCCAGCTGGGAGTCTGATGGAGGCCAAACTCTTTCCTCAGGAGACTCTGTTCCTGGAGGCCAAAGAGTAAAACTCGTGCGAGATGTTCTGGGCTGAACCAGAACCAGAAGCAGCGGAGAACTTCAGCATGACGTCCACAGTGACCAGAAACACGAGTCCTCACACACACTCTCACACGTGGTGCTTGTGTCCAGATGTTGAGTGTACATGTCTGATCAGACAAACAAACACATTCTCTCACAAGACTGCTGCGCTCTTTCACTCGATTGTAAGATAAAGAGAAACAAGAAGCCTGTCTCACTCAGACTGTGTTCTCACTACTGCTGCCTTTAACACAACACAAAAAATATCCATCAGAAAAGACAAACAAAGAGACGTTTCTGGAGAACGCTAGAGCGTTTGCTGTCCTCCACACTCAGAGGTCTCAGTTCGGCCCTGGACATCTTATCCAGACACACAAATCAATGAAACTTGGTTTTAATCTTGACTGTTTATGTTTATTTTTCTTTTTTTTCTTAAGTTTGTTGCTGTATTAGATTTAAGTTGATAAACATTATATAAAGAATTTATGAACATGCACCTGTCTGCCACTGATTTTTATTGTCACCTTCAGATGATATCATCAAACATGGCCGTCTTTACATTTACATTGTTTAGGGATTTAGCAGCCGCTTTTATCCATATAACAATGAGTAGGTTTATTGAATATTTTAGAGGTTTATTGAATATTTTTAAAGTTTCAGAATATGTCACACAGAGACATCACACTTGAACTTTCTCCAGCTGGATCTAATGATCTTCTGAGGAACATCTTGTGTTCTTCAGCAGGTGGAAAATGGTCCGTATCATAAATGTGCTGCATGATGAGTGACTTTTGAAATGAATTTCTGAACTCAGGCTTTTGTTGTGTGTATTTCTCTTGAGTTAGAAGTGTAGTTGAATGCTGTCTGTCAGAACAAACACCCAGTGTTGTGTTGAAGCTGCACTGAAGATGAGATGTTTCTGCTGTTGTTCTTCAGGTGAGTCTGAGGGTGGGTGTTGTGTGTGTGATGGTATTATTGTTAAAATGGCATCATACATGTACATATACATACACATTATAGTGTTGTATAGGTGAATATAAGTTTGACTTTCACAGGTATTATTACAACTGTCAGACCAATCAAATCAATTCTCTATTTGCATCATTATATATTTTCTAATTTATTTCTCGTTAATGTTAATGTTGATACTCAAAATCATAATCCGAACTAAAGAATGTTCAATTAACAGCACCAGATAATTGATGTACATTTATTTGTTTCACAGGAACCAGATCCAAAAGTTGGAGTTGGAGGTCTCTGAACCCACTGAATAATTGCTCTTATAAGTCTTTATAAGACAGATGCGTTTGGGCTGTTCAATGACAGTCAGTAAAGGTAATTAACTAATAAAATTAATGAGTATAATTAGTAATTATTACATTTATCTTCAGGCTCTATGAAGCGCGTGAAGACGGAGACTTCCGGTCACGTGACCGGACGCGGCGCTGATGACGTTTAATTAATAACACGGAGCGAATAATGTCGGTGTTTGAGTTTCATCTGCGGTGAGTTATTATTTATTTTATATGCGTTTAAACAGGTTTAGAGACGTGTAATGAATTACTGTGTTTAGTTTGATGGGTTTTGACGTCACTTGTTGCACCTGCATCCGTGTTATTTGTTGGGTTTCTGTCAGCCATCAGTTTAATGTGTGTTGTGTGACTGTGTTGTGATTCAGATCAATACCTCTAATGTCTCTGCACACGTGTATCAGTCAGTCACTTAGTTTAGGTTAAACTACAGATCTGCCTGTGCGTCTTAAGCACTAGATGGCAGGAGAACCAAACAGATGTTGAGGCAAAGTCAGGCAGTTTTGTTAATAAACGTTTTCATAATACAGTCAGACTGATGCTGAAATACTTGAGAGTGTTTTGCTTTTGCTGTCAGTCTTTCTTGACTGTAACTCAGCACACGGAGCACATTATTAATCTGTGTTTATTATAATAGTCAGGTGTCATTTCAGACCAGAACCTTTGTGTTACTGAGTCCTTGACTGCTGGTTTAAAGCCTGAGATGATCTGTTGCTCTTTCTCATCTAGTCCTTGTTGTTTTCCTGTCACCATCACAGCAGTTTTTTAGGAAGCTGATAGGTTGGTGATGAGTTGATGGAAAGGTTGTGAACGGAGGGGCATTACTGTGCACAAATGCCACCCCTGTGATGTCATGCACGCCTGGCTGAAGGGTAACTGTGAATATGGGGTTAGTAGCTGTCATGCATGTGATTATTGAGTTAGTGAGTTAGTTTGTGTCTCACGGATGCTGTTTGTGTGTTTGTGGACATTATTACGGTGGGCGTCTCCGGCGCTGGATTGAAGGGGCAGAAGTAATTTCACTGCATTATCTGAATGTTTCTGAGCTGTAATGAATCATTAGTGCAGAGAGACGATTAATAATCACAGTCCTCCTGCTACTGAGCAAATCCATTAACTTATTACAGCTTACATAAAACTTGTTTTCATTCTGAGAGCAGACTAACAGAATAACAAATAATGCTTAAATAAAAGCCATAATGCTTCTGCTCAGCTTCAGTGAACAGCCCTTGTCTTCATATGAGGAGTTTCAGTCTCAGCTGTGGTTGTTGAACTCCAGAATCAGGATTTTGCAGTAGATGCAAACTTCTGGAATCAGATTTTGTGCAGCTTTGATGTTGAAGACGAGGGTGAGGCACAAAGCTCTTGCTATTAAGTGTGACACTATTAAGTGCGACTGTGCCAACTTGTCTTTGCCATCCACAGCTCTCCCCACATTACATGTTAAATGATCTTCAGATGAGAATTAAAGATGTTTCTGTGGCGCTCCGTCTCTCAGCCTGTCCTCACGGGAAACAGAGAAAATTACATTTTAAATGGATTCGTTCAAAGCATTGAGAAACTCATTAATGGCATATTGCAAACAGTAAGTTTAGCAGAAAGTGCTGATGAGAAACAGCAAGAAGCCGGAAAAAATCAAACTCCAGCCTGAATTTATATTTTGAAGTTATAGAGAAACTTTGACAGGATTGAGAGACTGTAGCTTTTAGCTGAGAAGCGGTATAATTTATCTCTGAGATTGAACAACATGCCTCTCACACATTTATGTTAAAGTTAAAAACACACTGTAAGGTTTTTATTAGTTCTTCATGATTGTTGTTTGTAAGATTGTACAGACATTATTACAGCTGTAAGTCTCGTCACGCTGCTGGACAATAAAACGATCTTCAGCAACAGTTTAAACGGAGCAGCACGGATGAAACCAGAATAAGAAGATATACACAGTGACTCTCTGTGAGATTTACTCTCTGTACTGCATGAAGTAATTGAGAGAGCAGTCAGTCCTGCAGAACTGTGAATAATCCGTCACCTGGAATGTCTGAACTGGGTCAAAGAAAGAGTTAGTGGTCAAACCCCTTTAATGACCAGCAGTTACAGGAACCCAAATGTTGATCTATACAGGAATGATGCAGGCGGTGACAGATGGAGGAGACTGCAGATTGATTATTGATTTAGAGGACAGTGATGGATCATGATTTGATGGGGAGTCAATGAGGAAAGAGCTGAACACCAGAGAGTGTGTGTATGTGAGTGTGTATGTGTGTCTGAGTGTGTGTATGTGTGTGAGCATGTATGTGTGTGAGTGTGTTTTGTGGAATTGTGACAGATCTTCAGTAAGCTTGTGTGTGTGTGTCACTGTGTCGCCTACAGTCCAATTAGTCTGTTTAGGTCTTTAAAAAGCTCTTTAAAGGCGCATTAAACGTGTGTTTCAGTACATGACGGCGTGGAGTTGAGGTTAATGAACGCTCTCTTCAGCGAGGCGTCAGAGATTAACAAGCAGATGTGAAGGAGGCCGAATGAAAAGAGTTTCAGTGTAAACAAACAGCGGCTGAAGCCTCTTGTCCAAACACACGGAGGCTCAGGCAGGATCCCAGCCGGGGGTCTGTCTGCCCACCACCATGAGCTCAGGTCCATGATTGAGAAAATCAAGACCCTGTAAACAGTCACAGAAGCCCCTGATGTTGCTCAGCCTCCTCACACCTCCGTCAGAGCGGCAGTGATCAGTTTAAACTCCTCCGGTGTCTCTCTGCCGTCACGTCTCACATTCTGTGGGTCTGTTCTGACTGATGGATTAGGACATTTTTACAGCTTTGTTTGACGTTGTGTTAATGTTTGTGGAGGTTTCATACTGAAACATCATCACACACATCTGTAGAGCTGAAACACTTTCATGTCTGCTGGTTAAATCTGGTTTTAGGGTTAGTTTAGTTTTGATTGTTTTGAATTAATAATGCGTTTAAAACATTTAACATGTTTTTATAAGAAACTGTTCTAGCCCTGATGCTGACATGGCGTTAAAAAATAAATAAATAAGAAACTGTTCTCACTGTGTGACAGTGTGTTTATGAAAATGTTAAAGGTCTCTGTGGTTTATGTTGACTTTCATAAACATTTTCCCATTTGTTTTCCCCACAATGACATTTACACTATTATTTTGTCATGTTACTATAGCAACCGATGTGGATATGCTGTAAATATTGGTGTATTTTTGCGCTGTCCTCTTCCTCCTCTTCTTCTCACACTCCTCTTCCTCCTCTCGCGCTCTCCTGTGAGTGTCTGTGCATTTATCTGTGTAATAACACAAAGCCACCGTCAGGCAGATAACACACATTTCTGCTCATATTTAATAATGTCTGGCTGGTATCTGTGAGAGATTCCCGCAGAAACCTGCGACTCACGCCTCGCCATCCCAACGCTGCCGGAATCTTAATGCAGGAATCTGCTGTTGCCATAGCGCCGCCTCCGAGTCTCCGTTTGTGCAGCAGGTCATACCTGAGATGTGAGACTGCTACAGCATCATGCCAGCTAACTGTTTTAGGTTGTACGAATGTTTCATTAATGTTTTTATGAAGTAACAAGAGCCTTTAAAATGTTTGTTCTAGAAATGTTTGAAACGTCCGATCAGACGTTGCATTAATGTTTCATTGCTTGATTATAGATATAATGCATACAATATATAATGCTAAACTTATGGAGAACGTTAGGCAACATTCTGAGAGCATTGTCTGTTAGCTAAAGAGCCTCAGGGGTCTCAATACGCTCTTAAGAAGCCCTTCAGGGGCACAAACTGACCTCATTTGAATGCATTTACTGAAGACTGTGTGATTTCCCTGCAGTCACACAACTTTCAGAACGTCTGACAGTGAAACGCAGGGTGGATAAATGTTACCACAACATCATTATTATGTTCCACAAAAGAGTGAAATGTGTTGTTTTCTAGCTGTGCTGCAGCTGTAATGCGCCGAGATTAAAGGAGTTCCTGTAGCATTGAACCCAGACTGATTTTAAATATATAACCCTTGTTTTGTGGCATGAAAGCACAAATAAACAGATGCGCATTATCAGAAGTAATGCACTCTTCTGCAGTAATCAGCTGTTCTGAAATGTGTTTATGATGAAATCTGGAGCACAGAGCTGAAATAAATGCATTATGCTTTGTGGCATGAATCCTGCGATGGCACATGCATAATAAACTTCACTGAACATGTTAATGACCTCCATGTTGTTTTTGTCATCAGGACCCGCGCAGCAGAAATCTTACTGTTACAAATATCCTGATACAGTGTTGAGTTCATTCATAATTCTGTGCTGTTTTTGTGGTTCTGTGTGTAGTGCTGGGATACTGTGTGTTCTGCTTTTATTATTTGATTGTTATATTAATTGTCTAGTCATGTTTAGGTTGATGCAAGTTAAAAGCAAGTGTGTGGTTGTTACTGTAAACAGTAACATTTAATATATGTAGGATTAGTGTCTTACTAACATCACTGCAGAAGTATTGATGTCTGAGGCTGTTGACTGTATGTGCTGCAAGTCGCAGTCTCTCACTGCAGCGTGATGTTCATGTGCTGCATTTACACAACGTTTTCAGGACGATATTGACGTGTTAAATTTTTAACAGCGGGTTCTGGAAATGGAGCGATGAAATGGCTTTACAGCGTCTACTGCAAACTTCCAGAAAGCCCATTTCGAACTCATCAGAGTGAGATGACGCATTTAACAGCGGGTTTAGTTGCGATTGCGGCTGCAAGACTCGGTGGGAGTTTCTCATGCGACAGCAGAGGCCAGCAGGGTGTTTAAAGGATGAAGGACACTTAACCTGGATAATCCGTGGCCTCAGGATCTCAGAAGATGGATGGATGACTGTCTGAATGACTTCTCACACTGATAGCTGAGATTTGTTATTGATAGAATCCAGAGCTCTGAGATCCAGGTGACAGATGACCTGTCATCACCTAAATGTGATTAATGTGACCACAACAGAGAAACAATAACATCCAGTAAAGTTTAGCACACAAGTACAATCCATTATGTCTGTTTCTCTGCATTTATCAGCACTTTAATTCTGTTTGAATGAAGCAGGAAATCAATGGCTCATATTGTTGTGTAGTGTTATGTAGATTGTTGTGTTGTGTTGATTTAAACACATAGGATGTGAGACAGAGGTTCTGTGAGGTTTGTGTAAAGACACACACACAATCACAATGACACATGATTCAGGAGTAACAGAAGATGAATGAAATATTTCTTACTCTTTGTGTTTTTTCTCTTTATGAAAGGAAGGAAATTGGCTGATAATGGAGAGGTCACCGCTGTGTGTGTGTGTGTTTGTTACTCTGGGTGTAAGTAAATGATGTTGTTATTGCTGGTAAAAGCTTCTGTTATTTCACAGATAATTTAAGTTCATCAGGATCAGTTAAATAGATGCTCTTGAACAGAAGACACATACGCCTGAGGTTGGAACCATAGCAACAGTTTGCGGTGCATCAGCAAAACACAGGTAACGTCAATATTACTTTATTAAAGAAATTATTGACTTTATAATCAGGTTATGGGGAATTTTAACAGCTGTACACGACTAATATTTGTTTTAGTTTTAAAATGAAACTTTGTTTTTGTCTTGTGACAGTCAGCCATCCTATGGAAATGTTAGCGCAGACATGTTTTTCTTAATTACTGCATTCTAGAGTCACATGGCTTAACACAGCATGTTTAATGTGTACAGTTTTATTTCTCTTGTTTTCCTGTAAGTTAATTATTACTTTATTGTAAGACGCAATAGAAAGTCATTGGCGTGTGCTGAGAAGATGTTTCATGCATTATTAGCCTGATGAACTCATTAATCACAGCGTTTATTTTCAGCTGATACGCCCTAATGGATCTTCATGCTTGTTTATGTGGCGTCTTTAATTTTAAATGTCTCTGTCATTAATGTTTTTGCTGTAAAAACATCTGAATTTTTTTGGGTGTGGGAGGAGAATTTAAATATCATTTTTAATAAAGGCAGTGTAGGCAGTCTTTTCCTTTGTTGTTTAATTCAGAGCTGTGAAAGAGTGAAGTGGTGAGAATATAGTTTGGTCTGGACGCAGTGATAAGTGTTTAACTTCATATGCGTTCCTGTGTTTTGGAGCAATCACTTAACTTCACCTGTTCAGTTCATCAACTCTTACTCCACAGACAGATGTGAGAGATACTGTGCTGCTGTTGTGCTTAACAGAGAATCATTCAAGTTTTTATTCTTCATTGATTAAAAATGGAGCTTTCAGAATAAACGTCAGGTACTAATGCTTCATGCACAGAATGAGTCGTCTGTGATTTAAATGTTATAATCTGGAAACCAGACGATTGAATGAAATCAGATGTGATGTGAATGTATTTAAAGGATGTCTGTTATTATGAAGGTGCAGGAGAGGTTTTCAAACGGCAGTAATTGCTGTAAATGTGAATCAGAATATATCACTGACACTGTCATCAGAGTTTAAAGTGTAATAAAACCATTTATTCTTTCTGCTGTTTAACATCTCAGTTACTGAACAAATGAAAAGTCATTTAATTATACAGTATGATGGGAAAATATGAAAATAATACATGAAAATATGATGGATTCTGTCCATCTGGGTTTATATCTGTCGTTTAATTGATGTTTTCTCAGTGTTGTTTAATCTCAATGTTTTCTCTCTCTTAACTCTGTTGTTTTTACACACACAGCATGTGAATGGAACAAATACAGACTTCAGCTGAGCTGCACAACATTAACAAACTCTAAACTCCAATTTTAAAAGCTTCAGAAAGCTTCTGCCTTTTACTGGAGCGTCAGCTTGTGGCCCAAAACAGTTTCTGATCGGGCGGTAAGAGAAGATACCTGCAGTATTCTGTGTCTCTGACTGCTCTCTCGCCCAGTGAGGGAGCGTTTCAGACAGAAGCTGTTTCATCCTACATTTGCCTCCTCTGGTCAATTTCCTTTCCTAATGTCAGCTCCCCTCTTCTGTCGCCTAGCAACTGCTGCTGTCCAGCGGCGCATGCAGGACTCCACCTGCCGCGTGTGCAGCGCATGCGAGTGTGACGGCCGCTGTGCGCGAGTGACCTGTATCGAAATCCAGACTCAGAAATACTGAGGTAATCTACACAATTATCATAAAACAATCAGTTTTGAGGGAATTTTAAAGCTTGTTTCGCATCACCCCTTTCCGCAACATCACATAAGTCACAGTTTTCCCAGAGTTCTCTCTTTGTCCTGCGATCCGACTGCTTCTACATTCTCCCCGCATGTGTCTGTATCGGCACAAGAAGTAAGAAGCTTTAGAACTGATTACATTTGCAAGGCATGAGCTGAGTGAAGGTCTGAGACTCTGAGCGTTAACAGCCGGCGCTCCTGAATGCAGGAGAAACGCTTTATCTTCTGAGACGTGGGCATCAACATCAGCTCAGGTCTGAGTGATTCAGCACACGGATGATCTGAGTGTTAAGCTGTAAATATGTTTCAGATGGAGTCACTGTGTTTACAGAACCCTGAGCTGAGACTAAAGGTTTAGAGCTGGATTTAAAAGTCACTGTGACTTTTCATCAAACTCCAGCTGGTTAAACATGATCATAATAATGAGTTTAGAACGGTCAGGTGTTGTAAGTTGAGGAGAAGTGTTGAGTGTTGTAGGTGTGTGTGTGCATGCATGTATTTTCACACAACATGGCACTACGCAGCTTTCAACAACTTATTTTATTGTCCCAACATTCAAAAGTACAAATAATTCAAACACAACAGTTTTATGAAAAAGAAAAAAACATTTACAGCAAGTATTCTTATATTTTCAGTATTTTGTTTCCAGTTTGAGAAATGACCAAATGTGATAATATGAAGTCATTCATTGCAGTTTTTTGATTTATATTAAGAATAATGATAATTATTACAAATTATTATTATTAAGGATAATGAGAATTATAGTAGTCATAGAAACAATAATCGTTAGATAAGTAATAACGCGAGTAGGAGAGACCAGCCGGTCCGGTGAATTATACATTTTTTCACCTTTTTTGTGTTTACAGATTGATCGACTTTCAAAGAGAAAACAAACACATTTCACAAGAAATGAAGGATGACAGAAACCTTGTTTCTCACGTTTGCCTTCCCTCCTACACCACTGGCTGTCGGCAGGCGCTGTGGGGGCGCTGTAATTTGGGGGCACACTATAGAGGCACGGCCCTGTGTTACAAACACCCCCACAAACTCTCAGGAGCGCACGCAAGCACACGTCCTAATCGTGCTCTCGTGCTCTCGCTGACACTAAGACAGGTGGAGAGTTTTGTCATTAACTGAAAGATGTAATGGAGGGAATTTGTTTGTTTGTCAGAACAACATTCTACTGCAGTCGTTGCATAATTCAGAGCAGGGCTGTGTCGCCGCCCTACAGGTGGAGTGGAGAAGAGAGGATGACGCTGTTGGTGTAGCTGAGGAGATGGAGGAATGAAAGATTGTTTGTAAGCGTTCCTGCGTGTGTTTAGCCACGGCTGGGCTCTCCATTCACAAGTTTACCTTTCAAAATAGACTATGTATCAGAAAATATACAACAGGCGTCATCTATCAAATATTATCTTTATAGCTATTTGTTGTTTTATCCAGTACAATCAGTGTCAACGCTTGTTTAGAGTGTGACATTTAAATGAAGATTACAGTAATTCTAAAACAATGGACACATATTGATCAAATTATGGCAGCACAGTTTGACATGAATGTTGCAGAGATTCATGAGAAACTACATTTCAGATGCACAATTTTGCATAAAGTTGGATCACAACGCAACTGTAGTGTGTGGAGGGAGGGCTGCACAATCTTCTCACAGGTTATACGGAACCAGAACAACTGTTAGAACATTCTATTAAGACTAAACGTTATTGAAAAAGATTTAAAGATTTATGTTTAACAAGACAAGAAAAAAGCAATAGCAAATTGAACTATCGGCTAGTTTATGCATAGCGAGTAACTGTGTCTATTATAAGGGAAGCGCAACAACCCCATTTTTTTAGGTTTTGACTTTTCATATTTTTATATTGTAATTCAGATATATTGGTACAAACACAAACAACTCAAACGTCTCGCAGGACTAACGGAAGAACTCTAATCGTCTGATCAGCCCAAAGTCACGCAAAAACACGGACAAAAACAAGGTAAAAAAACAATGAAGGAATAAATAATCAGGATAAATAAATAATTTAATCATAAGACAGTCATTCAATAAATAAATACAGACTTTTTTCAAGAAGTTTTTTGTTCGATTTCTTTTGCTGCAGCGAGAAATCTAATAAACTGGTTCTTTTTCCTCACAGGTGACGTGACAACATTTTACACAAGAGTCCTCAGGTCACTGAGCCATCGCTTCATAAAGATTTCATATGAGAAAAACAATCTCCAACAAACAAAAGGGAAACTCAGGTATAGTTATAGTAACAGAAAGTGTTGACTATATATCATCTATTTGTACACAACAAAGAAAGACATCTTTGAGGAAACCGATACTAGACTAACAGAACTAGTTAATTATCGCTGAATCTGACGAACGCTGTACACTCAGCGGATGAACTAGAAGCAAGCTAAAGAAAACTGATCAAGTGATTCGCACAAGGCCCAAATTCATTGATCTGTGGTTTTTAGCTCAAAACCAGCAGAGAAAGAACAGCAGCTTTATATAATGCAGACAAATTTTCTTTTTTCTGTCTAAACAACACGAAGAACAACAGCAGAATATTTCAGTGATGTGACTCTTGTATTATAGCACCTACTGTTCGCTAAAGGAACTACATCTCAGATGTAAAGTAATCGTGTGTGTTTTCTAATGGATGTGTGTGTGTTTATTCCTCATCCACAGGCAGATGACCTGAAGTAAATGAGAGATTTGCTTTGGGCTGTTGACCGTGAGGATGTGATGTGTCTGTGAAGACCCTTCTCCCGCTTCTACTGGGTATCGCTGTTGAATAATTACTGCTGAAAAATCACCTGCCTGAATTTGCATCCCTCAATAAATTCTTCCATCTACAAAACCGAAAAACAAACAGCCTTCGATCCTATAAAGTACCACAGCAGAACAAACGCGGCGGGCGGCACCCGACCCCCCCGTCGCCCGTCAAAATATTTTTCTCTTTTTTCAAATCCAGATTCTTGTAAAAATCTTCAATAATTACGTTAATCATTATTTATAAAAATAGATATTTTTATTTTTTTCATTTTTTCTAAACGCATTTCAAGCAAAGAGATCTTCTCTTTGGCAATAGTGTGTGTAGTTTCATACACAGCGTGTCCCTACCCACAATCCCCCGTGACGACAGATGCGTGTTTCGTTTGCAGTACAAAACAGCAGAACTACTCTAGAAACCTCATCTGCACGAGAGAACAGGGACGGTTCAGTTCAGTTAGGGGAAGAATTTACATCAAAACAAATAAATGAATGATTTAATGTTTTTGTAAAAAGACCTTCCCGTCTCTTACAGGGAGGTGTTACTCTGACAACAGTGGTTTCGGATTTAAAACGGACAGAAAACATCCTGAATCAACACCAAGAGTTCGATCCAACAGAGGAGATTTTCTTCAGAGTATGTGTGGTCTGGTTTTGCTACTGTTTACAGAGGAAAAAAACAAGAAAAACAAGCACAAGTAGATACACAACAGAATCCCTGAACCGCTTTCAGGGTCTCCCAGTGATGAAGATTTGTCATGTAATACTAGGCAACATTGGCTTATAGGTCCAAAGTTATTTTATAAGCCATAATCAGTTCTTTCAGTGGGTTTGTTGTTTGGGTTTGTTCCTGTTTTGAGTTGCAGAGTGGGCCGAGGAGCCGTGAGAGCTACACAAATAAAGGCAGTTCAGGACTTGTGGGTCTTGCTGGTCTTAAAAGACACTTGTAAGACCCGGTCGCCCAACCGGTACCCGTTCAGACTGGCGATGGCCATGGCAGCTTCGTCGTAGTTCGTCATGGTGACGAAACCGAACCCCTTGCATTTGTTAGTGTTGAAGTCTCGTATCACCTTAACGTTGTTGACGGCCCCGAACGGCCCGAACAGCTGCCACAGAACGCTCTCATCCGAGTCCGGAGACAGATTGTAGACGAAGATACACCAGCCTGATCCTGTGTGACCCGGAATGTTCATTCCTACTAGACTGGTCACGCTGTCTATAGTGATGGGAGAAAACCTGCAGACAAGAGGACGAGAGAGGTATGCAGTGTGAGGTGAACAAGCAAGAGAGAGAGACGTGTGTGTTGCGTTGTTTAGCGTGGGACTGTCTGAAAGCTGCTGGTTGGTGAGTTACACCACAACAGATGTGATGGAGAACTAGCAGTGGATGTGTGCTAGTCAGTTCTGATCTGATGCCAATTTCTGCTGCTTTATTCAGGTGGGACGCGAGTGGAGGGTCTCTGAATGATGACTGAACGGTTCTGATGATTGTGTAAGATCACCTTCCTCCTCACCCTGTCTTCCTCACACAAACTACATGCAGAAACTCGTATTAATACACTGACAGTTCACCAGAGGTTAAACTCGCTCTCTTTTTTCTTGTAATCTCTGTTTTTTGTCCTGTATTCTCTCTCCCTCTCGATACAGACATTTGAATGCTCAGTTGATTTCATTTAATTGCTTTTCTGCTTTAAAGAAATTTCCACTTTAAATATAACGTAAATTGGATAAAGGTTTCTTTCAGTGGGATGGCTGTCGGCATTATTGAGCGCGTTTTAATGGAGGCGCTCAGATTTGAAGCAGCTGCCAGCGAGCAGAAATAAAAGATGGAAGAGACACTTTAGAGCCAGCTAACAGTTAGCCAGGGAACAGTTCCACCCTCAGTGTCTGCAGCTCTCTGCAGTGTGTGTCTGCGATCAATAGCCCTGTGTGACCCACCCGCCGCTTCCTGTTCTGCCATTTTATCTGTGTTTTAGCCGCTTCTCCTGTCTCTCTGTGTCATTATGTAAATGGTGTAATGTTACCTCTGCTTTCTGTTCTTCATGAGACAAAAGCAGCTCATGATTTCTGTGTAAATAATGCAGAAGGAAATGCGGCCGGTTTGAGCTGCAGGCGGAGGGTCTGACTGGTTCAATGCTGACACAAAGATGTCTGTTGTTCAAACTGAGGCGACTGGTCGGATGCGGGGTTGCATAGCAACAAGTGACTGACCTAAAGGCATCCCACCCCCCCGAGCTGCCCACCTTCACCTACTGATGCTCAATCTGCAGACCTGTCTTTGTTCTTTAATTAACTCCTACCCTCCACTGCTTTCATTGAGTTTCCTCAGCAGTCAGATCTGGTGTCATTTCTCCCTGCTTTATTTTCAGCATTTGACAGCTGATGGCACAGAGCGTAAATAAAACGCTGTCTTCACCTCGTTGCATAACTTCTCTTCCTGTGACTGTACGCTGAAGCGATGCACCACACACGTTCTCCAGAAACATGCAGGGCTTGTTCTAATCACTCAGAAGAACAGTAAAGAAACTTCCTAGCTTAGTCTTCAGTCTTTGGTGTTCAGTGGACATCAACATGTTTCAATAGATGCTAAAATATGCAGCTTAATGTCACAAACACATTTCAGTGCATCCACAGCAGCACAAAGCAAATAAACCTTCTAAACTTCTAAACCTTCTAAAGGATCCAGAGAAGCTGACGTCACCTCCGTCCAACTTTTGTTAAAGTCAGATTAAGGCAAATGGACATTTCCTGAAAATCTGACCTGATTTTGGTTTATTTTTAATAAAATAGTTATTGCATTAATATTTTTGTGTCTGTAATGAAGCTTTGAATTGTTCAACATTTTTCCTTTTGTGTTTCACAGAAGTATTCATGTGTTCTGATGGTCCAGTAAAGCTGGTTCTGGTGAGATTGGGTCGATCGATGGTGGAATGTTTGGTGAACTAATTCTTTACATTGTTTGGCAGGTGCTGATGGTGGTTATTTATGAACCCGGAGCTGGACGGAGATGTGATTTCAGCCCTGAATCCCTGCAGCTACACACAACACAAAACAGCAAACGCAATAATCAAGCAATGCAGACTCACAAATACTGACACTTCTAGAGTCACTGATGCTAGATGTGAATATTTAAATGTAACCAACTAAAAAGAAATTCATAAAAGATAAAGTAAAAAAAACTTTTAACTGAAGTGAATGTGTGATTTTCAGAAAGGAATGAAACTAAAATCAGGACAGAAATGAAGCTGTCAGCATGAGCGTCTGATTCCATTACCTCTTAACGCCATAGGCCATATTAAGCAAACTGTCCAGCCTGTGAAGAGAAGGAGGTTCTGGGGTTAATGGCAGACAGATGGAGGGGCTAATGCTACATCCGTGTCTCACTGAACAGCGGCTGACCTGCAGCACTAACCTGGCTAACAGGTAACGTTCTCACTACGCTGGTAATGTTTTCTTTCAGTCCTCCCAAAGCTTTTAAAAACGTTCTTGCACTAATGTTGTAAGAACATTCAAACACTTTACGTTCTGTTAAAATGTTCCACCAACTACTTAAGAATGACGTTTTTGACCTAATGTTTAAAAAGGTTCTACTAACATTACTGCATCAACATGTTTGGGAACTTTGAGAGAACTTTTAGATAATGTTAGGCAACTTTACTGTTAGCTGTGCTCTGCCACCCCACATACTGCTGTTACTTACTTTAAATGGCAAAAAGTGCATCAGTTTAACTGAATTCTCTCCTATCTTGTGTTGTGATGAATAAATGGTGATTAAGGGTGTGAAAGCAAATAAAAACAAAACATAAATCATACAAACAGATACTAAGAATGAGATGTTAAAAATAAAAGTGTGCAGATAATATGCTAATGTTCTGAATAAAATTGTTCTACTGCAGCCGTTCAGCTCAGAGACGGAACGTGTGAGACAGAATTAACTGCAGAGACTCTTTCTTTATCTTTGTCATGTCTTCTCTGGCTGTGTCTCTATTAGCCCCGGTGACCCATTAGGCCAGAGTGTTGCCTTATCTGTTCCTGTCAGTCATTTTCATTCTGGCCTTCTGTCTGTTTGCTTTCTCTGTGACCTGACTCTGTCTCTCGTCACGGCCCCGTCTCGCATCTTATTAAAACCTTCTCAAGATGGCCGACGGGGTTAATTAGTGCTTTCCCACACTTTAAACACACACGCTCCGTGGCAGGTCAGCAGTCGGTGACTGTATGTTCTGAGAATATGAGGGAAAATAAAATGAGGACAGTCAGTGTGTCGAGCCATTATGATGCCAATTAGCCAATTAGGGCATCAGGTTGCTGTGGGTGAATGAGTTAATGTGAGCGGGGCTGAAGGGGCACAGACGCGTGATGTGTTAAGTGTCCGCAGGCGGGTCTGTGGCCGGCCTACAGCTTTTCACACGGCCTCTTCAAACACACACCACACAATGACACCTTTGTAGGGCCCATTAATTCATGCAAATGTAGCTCATCCTTTTCATGTCTCTTCAGTAATAACAGCTTGTGATGTGTGAGGAATGAAGTACTGATTTCTGTCAGGATTACTGAGCCGTGCTAATCGCTCGATGCCTGTCTGTCTAAACAAAGGCTGGTTTACTCAGAGGTAAACATCACACTGGCTGTTCATGCGTCTAGAGGAGATGGACTGTAACTCATCTCAGGTATTTTATAGCCGTGATGATAAAGTTTTAACCATTAAATCATTTTGGTTCTCATGACTTTTTTTTTAAACCTTTCAGGTGCAGTGACACCAGACTCAAACCATTCCAGTCGTATGACTGACAGAGGACACAGAATTATGGGTAAGATTTTCACTTTATTGTTTAATAAAATCTAATCTATGGATTTAAGATATAGTGAAAAGACTCATATAGAGGATAAAAACATCATAAATTAATCTAATGGTTTAAAACTAAGATGCATTTAAAAGCTAAAGTGTTGCAAAGAAAGTGATAATAGTAATTTAAAAATGGTCAAATATACTAAGTTGTAATTTATTTAAATTCATTGCCTGCTAATGTTCCACATTTTAAGTCTGTTTCTAAAACTTGGTTTGAAATCTTGAGTTTACTGCTTTGATAATCTACCTACATAAACCTTAAACAGGACTAACTAGATAGAAACATACAGTGTCTCACCTTATTTTAATTCTGTTTTGATTGCTAGAAGATTTGAGCACAAAAGGAGCAAAACATACTGGATGTGTGTGACTTTAGGATCAGCGATAGTAAATGTTACTGCTATCATAATGTTACATCCAGTGTCACTGCATCTGTGTCGCCTTCATCAGCTCAAGATGTGACTCAGTTGATGTGAATTAGCCTCAGATCTGAAGTGAAGTTAATAGCGGGATCAGAGGATGGTGTTTTTATTGCTGTGATTATTCCTCTTCCTGTATGCGGTGAGATGGGCTTAAAGCTTGAGAACTGCTGCCGTGAGCTGAAAAGTTTTTCTGCTGAACTGAACTAAAATGAAAGGAAGGGATGTGAAAAGAAGGAACGATGGTGTATGAGAAAGAAATAATGGAGGATGTTGTGACAGAACCCCAGTGTCTCTTATCAGTCATTCCCTTCTGTGTCTCAGTCTCGTTTTGTTTCTTTCTGAGAGCTGCTATTCCTCGTTTGTGACGTACAACTGAAGATCTACAGCCAGAAGATAGATTCACATTTGCAACCCAAAGTTTTTAGAGGACAACATTATGATTTGCAGCCGGTCTGACTCTTATTTACCTGAATCTCTGTGCCTGGTGGTGCAGGGGTCCGGGGTAGCGGCGGGTGGGGGACTGGTACAGCTGGGACAGCAGGGCCTGGCTGGTCTTCTGGCTGGGGTTGTTGGCGAACTTCACCGTGATGGGCTCGGCAGCACCTGAAGGCTTCTGTCCATTCAGACCTTTGATGGCTTCCTCAGCTTCTATCCTCTTATCAAAGCGAATGAAGCCCACGCCGCGGGAGCCTCCTGTGGGACCAGCACATCAGAACACACACCATACATTTCCTGCCTTAATCCCGCCTGCATCCCGCAGCTTTAACCAATCAGTGTTCAGCCCTTATACATGTGACATGATTCTGGTCTGAACTCAGTCAGTGTTTCTCTCACAGGATGGACATTTGGTTATCAGTGTTTAAAGATGTGTGTGTATGTATAAATATAGAGAGGATGTATATTGTATAGAGATACTGTTGCCTGCTGGTGTGGAAATCGAGTGTTTGTGTGTGTGTGAGAGTGTGTTTGTGTGTGTGTGAGAGTGTGTTTGTGTGTGTATGAGAGTGTGTTTGTGAGAGTGTGTGTGTGTCTGATGGCCACATGCCATCTCATGACATGCAGCTTGCCTGTGACATTTCTGTGTTTCCAAGGTGATGGTTTCAGACCGTATGTTAAGGTATTTTTACAGGGCCAGGTTTACTGAGAGTTCCTCTGTAGGTTTGGTTTTGAAAAGACTTCTGGCTTTAAGGGAGTGTGGAGACGGCTTTCCAAGAGAGCAAATTGCATAATAAAATGAACATGCATTTGCATGCATGTGTCTGCATTGAGTTTTAAACCCCCTCACGCTGTCAGCTGTCATGCGCTAGTATTGATGTTTTTTGTTGCGCTGCCTGATTGTCTATTCAGATCACAGTCTTTTAATACCTTCAGTTCTGTGAACAAATATTTCCACAACATCTTTTCAACGCAGCAGCTTTTGTTCAGACTGCGGCTGCATCTCTGTTTTACCCTCACAGCGCGAGTCTCTGACAGTTTTTACTTTCTTTAATTATAATGACAGGAGTGAAGGCATGAATTATTCCAGAGTTTAGAAAGCATCACTTTAAGCCTAAACGCAGTAGAAACAGAATTCTTAGAAAGTGGAGCAGAGACAGAACTCTCTCTCTCTCTCTCTCTCTCTCTCTCTCTCTCTCTCTGTCTGTCTTGAAGATATTTGACATGCAGCAGCTCAAGTATCTAAAAATACAAGAGCTTTACCAATTCTGTTTCATACATTTTTGATCCAGACATCATGACGTTTTGTTTCTGTCAGGATAAGTGAGAATAAACCTGTCACAAACTCTCTGTTATCTTTGCGTCTTTAGGATGAACATAAACTCTGGGTTTGGGTGGAGGTCTGATGTCGCGTCCCTCTCCACCTGTTTTATAGCTCTGGGTATGTTTGGAAAGACATGTAGCATCTGTTTCTGCAGTATATAAAAAATGCAAGTAAGTGTCTTAATGTTGACTGTATTTCATAGTTTCTGTTCCCTTCGCCTCCCTCACATTAGCATTAATGAGGCCTAAACAAACCACACAGAGTTAAAACTGATACAGACACACAAGCTTATCAGGAACAGAGTTAGAGCTACAGCAGTGTTCTCCGGCGAATTTTCTCGTACATTTTTATTAATGAACAAAAACGTTATTTTGTGAACAAAATGTTAATATACAAAATGTTATTTTGAAAGTTCTAGGACATGGAAAAGTTCCACTCAAACTACTGCAAGACTGTAGTAGCTTCAGGAGAACATTGTTAAATTTAGCCCACTTTCTGTTAGCTGTTTTTCACAAGAACCGGAGCATGTGGGAACGGCTGATCTGAATCACTTATATTTGCTCTCATGGATCCCAGCTGAGCTTTTCTGAATGTTTGACTATTGATCAGTCAGCCGATAGCAGTTCACTGACGCTAATGTTCGCTTGGATTAAATATTAGCTTTAAATATGTTTGCTATGAAATCAGCCAAATGTTTCAATGCTTTTTTTCCTCCCAGGTCCCACATTAATTTAGTCTCATTTTTCCAGTAAAGGAAGGAGAAACAGACGCCCTGGGGAAGGAGTCATGAGGAGACAAGTGAGGAAAGGAAGCGGATTTTATTCACTTCCACTGGAATACATTATCACAGGAAGCAAACAGACACGACACGGCGAGCAGAACCGCGTTTCTGCCTAAACCGTCGCTTTATGTTTTCAGAACTGTTCTCTTTATGATTCATTATTATTCAGAGAAGCAGCGACGCTGAGTTTATCGTGGCACATGTCTTTATCTTTATTAATGACTCACACAGTTATTTTGGGATGCATGGTTTTCTTGTAATGGGTTTCTGCAGGATGTGACAAAATGAGCTGCTTTCAGCAGGTTTGTGTTTGTTATACATGTGCAGTTTAGCACAAATCTTTCAAATACTTCATGCCTTTTGAGTGTGTGTGTGTGTGTGTGTGTGTGTGTCTGATTCCTCTGGGAGCACGAGGAGGTGGAGTCATGGTTCAGACGTTGAGGTTCAGGATGAAACATGTCAGGTGAGTTTATCTGAATTAAATTCAACGATTGATGTCTAACGTGTTTAATCTTAGAGGTACGCTCTGCAGTCACATTATCATCACATCAGGGCTGATGCAGTGTTTTGTATCTCCTTGTTCTAATCTTTAAACCTAACACTCATAGAGACATGTTACAGACACACACACACTATTCAGGTCTTCACAGAAGAGTCTGCTACATGTTTTTATGGCAGTTCTCAGATCTGCAGCTTTGGATAAAACTCTTAATCACCAGAAACTGGAGTTTAATTAGTCATTCAGTTTTCATTAAGGGCGTCTTTCTCCTGGGAGCCTTCACACAGCCAACTGTGTGTGTGTGTGTGTGTGTATAAATCATATATATCTAAGTCGTAGCTTATAAATCAACAAGGTCTGATGGCTGAGTTTTGCTGAGCTCTGAGTGTGTTTAAGGAAAGCTGCCCCACTGATACCTGTGACCTGGTCCACTAGGATGCGTGAGGTGATGATCCGGCCGTACTGAGAGAACAGTTGTTCCAGCTCTGTCTGGGTCATGCTCTTGGGCAGTCCGCTCACGTACAGGTTAGCGTCTCGGATAGAAGCAGAACTGGGTCGAGCGTACGACACCTGCAGAAGAACACACACACACTGATCCATGTGTAACTCGCATTCTCCACACGCTCTAGTATCAGAACCACGGACAGCGTCGCTCTCACCCGTCTCAACTCATCCAGCTCTGCAGAGCCTGTCACACGCTGGATGTGTTTCTCTCTCTCTCTCTTCAGCACACACCCCTGCATCTCTCTCTTCTCACACCATTCTCATACAACTGCACAATCACGTACAGCAGTAAATGTGTATATAATGTGTCTCATACTTAAACACAAAATAGTGTTATAATAGTACATAATAGCAAAGTGTGTGTGTGTGTGTGTGTTTGGAGAGAAGTGCAGTGTGGCAGGAAGCTGTGATGATACACACAGAGTGAGTCATTCAGTCTCTGATGAATTCTGATGCACAACACACACACACACACACACACACACACACACACACACACACACACAGCCATGTTTGAGAGTTCTGTGCTGTTCTTTTACACAAACAGCCACCACAGCTCTTTTCTTTACTCTTTCTGTCTCTCTCTCTCTCCCACACAAATGCACAATCACACACAAAAACACACTGTTATGTTAAGAGGCTCTGAGCTGTTTTCATAAACGGATGAAATCCAATCTGATTAGATTAGGGTGGAAGTAAGTGAGAGGTCTGGGATTATAGGCCAGATGATCTCACACACACACACACACACACACAGATTGCATTTGAGCAGCAGTCAGAATTTACTGCCCAAACCAGCTGCTGCTTCTAAATTTACCCCACAGGAAAATAATGGCTGTCAGAGTTTGACACAACACAACTGTTTATACCTCTGCACAGTTACATTCACAGAACAGATTACAGAATCATACAATAAGACAGATATCTGTGTATCTCACATCTTTCATGTTTGTTTGTATTTGAAGAGTGTGAACATCATGTTTCTGTATCTGTGCTCACATACCTTAATAGTTTTGGTCTGAAGTCTGAGTCCATTTAATGTGTTGATGGCTTTCTCTGCGTCTTTTGGGTCAATGTAGTTCACAAAACCATAGCCGAGACTCTGCCCTGAAACAAGAAACCGATATTTTAGTTGTGTGTTTAGATACACAACACTCCTTTAACAGCTTGTTCTTTTTTTTACAAACCCTTTAAATCTATTTTGCATTATAAATGCTGTGCATGAGAAGCTATGAACTGAATGATGCATGTAGCATTAGCTTGACCAGTTGTGACTGGTGTGTTTGTTTAAATAGCAAATATTAACCACGGAGTTCAGAGTCTGTGATGAGAATGACTTTAGTTTAACCTCTGTTAGCCGCCGGTTTGTGCTCTGCATGCGCGGCAGCTCTCAGATGCTGTTTCCACTGTAAGATCTCACCACACAAACGCAGAGCGCTTATCCTCAGTAATACAAACAGACAGAGCTAAATCCACAGCGTACACACAAAGTGAATCATAAATGTGAAACAGCCCAACAAACACGAGCCTCTCGCTGCCCTCACATCAGACATTGTTCTTTTCTTTCTTTTTGGATTAGGAAGGATTAGCTACCCTCTATCATTCATTAATACCTGTTGTGTTTCATTTAAAATAACTTTAATGTTTATATGCAGACCGACTGATTTGTGAGCCATTTGTAATTCTTGTAAAGATTCTTTATTCTCACTAAACATGTACATGTGTATCTCTCTTTCTCTCTCTCTCTCTCTCTCTGTGTGTGTGTGTGTATCTCTCTCTCTCTCTCCCCTGTGACAGGAATGAGACAAAGGGCTTCAGTCAAACAGACACCCACCAGTGTAATGTACACACACACACACACACACACACACACACACACACACACCCACTGGCATATTTAGGCATTTTACACATTACCGAAGGCTCACAAACACAATCTACACACTTTGTTTATAATGGTTGTTGTTGAGTTCTTAATATTTTGAGAAAAACTAAAAGCCCTTAATGTGTTCATTAATTATTAATTTTAAGTGCATAATTTCATGGTTAGTCTTTGTAGTGTGTGATGATACAGAGAATAAACTCATCCTGTCTTTAAAAGAAGAGACTGCAGGTTGTTTTGACAATCTCTGAGGGCCTGTTTTGGCAAGGAAATTATTCAGCTAATTTAATTTCCCCACAAACAGACACATTAACTAAACCTTAAAATGATCCTCTATTCTGTACCTCACAGCTCATCTGTGCTGAGACAATGTGCAGAGGCAAAACACACACACATGTTGCCTTGTGGGCTGTTGTAGTCTGTCATAACAAACCCGCCTCTATAATAACAACACAACTGAGCAGCCGGGTAAACACACAAACACGCTGCTTTAAGACATATAAATAAAAACAAGTCAGAATAGTTAACACATGAGATTAAATATGATATAGTGCTTTGCTTTATTTATTTCACAATGTCCCCACAGGTGAGAATGTACTGGCATTAATATTGTGGGGACCAATGTAGTCACACACCCAGCAGAGCAGCAGTAAATGATGAAGACATTATGTACAGGGAATGTATTCATAAATCTAATCCTGTCGGGATGTTTAATAAACGTAAAGCAATTTGAACTCTTTGTATGATAAAATTTCATTATCTCTGCAGCTCAAATGAAACATCACCCACGAGTGTGACGCTGTGTTCCAGAGAAATACACACCAGAACAACAGGTCAGTCTGAAAACATGCCAACAAATGTCAATGTTTGTCTGTTTATTATTGTGTTAATGCAGAGAATTACATGTGTACCTCCCATTCAGTGTTTATATAAATATATACCACATATATACATATGATATATACATTATAAATGTATACCTTATATATACATATATGATAAATACATTAAACATTGTTCTACTAACACTACTGCAACATTTTTGAAGATTTTGGGAGAACTTTAACAGAACATTAGCCAACATAGCTGGGCTTAAAAACATAGAACATAAACATTTAGCATTTGAATCCATTACAAATATGACAGTAGAGAATTATGTCTATGCTGTTTAATTAGTATAATAGTTACATAAACGTACATATTT